>JBBBDQ010000264.1:3017500-3027500 GCA_037127315.1 Ascarosepion bandense
ACCTCAAGTTTAGAGATATCTGAATGCAATTGCTAACAGTGCAAACTAAAGAAACTCTCCTCATTAAAAATATAATCCAACTTTTGAGTGATTGTTCAGTATCTACGACCATTTCTTTCCTGTTATAGAATAATTTGGGATGTATTTACATTATTCACATTGTTCGGACTGTTGTCTTCATATTCACAGCGTTTCGGCAGTTATTTGGTTCGGCCTTCTTCAAGTGATATACGTTGAAATTTAAAACTGAACCCTTTATTTAGTCCATAGTGTAGATTGTTCTAGTTCTACATGACATGCCTTTTTGTTGATATTTCAGTTTCATTTATTTCCCTTTAGTAACACAACTGATCAAGTTTTATTTCCTTTTAGTGTGATTAGTTCAATCCCAGTAGAGGGAATAAAAAGTTGAAGAATTAAATAAGGGTTCGGTTTGAAATTCCAATGTATATCACTTGAAGAAGGCCGGAACGTAGAACGACTGAAACGTCGGCAATAGAGGAATAGAAATGAGGACAATAGTTCGAGCGATATAAAAAATATACAGTTTCTTAACTATATTTTTGTCTATAGATAAACATTGTCATTTTTATACTTGAGTTCATCGGTAAACATTGTCGTATTTATACTTGATTTTACAGGCAAATCTTATTTGTATTTATACTTAATTCTATATGTAAACATTAATTGTGTTTATACTTGAGCTTATAGGTAAATAGAGTTTATATTTGAGTCTATAAGTAAACATTCTTCTTCTTCTTTTATGCGCCCTATCCTTTCAGGACGTAGGTGATCATGGCTTTCCACGTCTCCCTATCCATGGTGGCTCTTAGCACGCCTTCTTCTGTTACACCATGCAACCCTCGTTCCATCATCCACCTGATTAGGTCCTTCAAATATGTTATCTGATGCTTTCCCCTGTCTATTTTTCTCTCTATCTGGCTTGTTAGTATCAGGTTCTCCAAGCCTTCTTTCCTCATTGCATGTTCCAGGAACTTCAGCTGTCTCTTCCTTATGCTCAGTATTAATTTTCTTTTCGTTTCCATAATTTCCACAACCTCATCATTGCTCACATGCTCGATCTATGATATTCGCAGCATCCTTCTGTAGAACCACATTTCAGTTGCTTCAAGTTTTTCCTTCGTCTTCGATGATATTGTCCAGCATTCACTGCTATATTGAAGAACCGGCATCACACTGCAATCCAATATTCTCTTCTTTGTTTCTAGCGAAATTGTCCTTTTTTTTAATACTTTACTCAACTTCTGGAATGCTTCCTTCGTCATGCCAATTCGCCTTCCGATCTCTGTGTCGCACTTTCCGTCTTCTGTTATAACACTTCGCAATTGCTCAGGTTTAAACTTGTATCAAAGATAGGTAAGGGTTGGGTTTATACTTGAGACTATACGTAAAGATGTTTGTGTTTATACTTATAAATATTAGTTGTGTTTCTACTTGCGTCTATAGAAGAATAGTGATGGTATTCATATTTTAGTCTTTCGTCAAGGTCACTGACGATTTTACAGTAAATGAAAAAAATCAATGATTCTAAGATAATTTTAAAAAATTCTTTATTATTTAACGTTCAAATAGATTAGAAAGTTAGTCATTAATGCGAACAAGACAAGGAAAAAATTCCTCGAATAGCACCATAAAATATCCATAATTTATGTACGACTAATTGAAATTAAATTTCTTCATTTGCTCAAGCCTATCAAGTAGGTCTGGCGCTGCTGTCCTCTGTTTCACTTTCCTCCTATGAGTATTAAATTCTCCAAGCCCTCATTCTTCATTACGCGTGTCAGGAACATCATCTGTCTTTTCCTGATGTTGAGTATCAGTTTTATTCTTGTTTTCATTCTCTCCAACTCTTCATCTTTGCTCACGTGCTTCATCCATGGTATCATCAGCATTCTTCTGTAAAACCACATTTCTGCTGCCTCAAGCCCATTTGTCATCCTTGAAGATATCGTCTAATATTCACTTCCATACAGAAGAACAGATATCACATAGCAATCCAGCACTCTTTTTTTCATTTCCCATGAGATTTTCCTCTCTCTCAGTACTCTGGTTAGCTTCTGAAATACGTCCATAACCTAGCATGCGTCTTTGGATCTCCATGTCACACTTTCCAGCCTCTGTCCCAGGTATTTTTTTTCACTTGTTTTATTTTAGTTTCTCTGATTTGTAGTTGGAATTTGGGGCTCTTCCTTTTGGCTGATGACCATACATTCCGTTTTCTTGAAGTTTATGCTCAGCCCTTTCTTATCGCTTTCTTTTGCTACCTTTATTTTCCTTTCCGTGTCTGCTATCAGCATCATGTCATTCGCCTATCCTATATTGTTGAGATTGTGGCCGCCAATGAAAAATCCGGGCAAGGTTTTTATTTCTCTCATAATTGCTTAGCTGTACAGGTAGATCAGGTGAGAAAACACATCCTTGTCTTACACCCCTTTCTATTTTTGTATACCTGCTGAGGAGTTTACTTTCTATCCGTATAAAAGCGGTTTGCTGCTAATATAAATTCTTGATTATCCTAACGTCTTTTCTGAATATATCGTGGTGGTCGAGCATCTCTAACAAGTCTTTGTCGAACGCATTTGTATAGTCTATAAAACACAGATAAAGGTTCTTCTGCATTTGTATTTCTCTTTCAGATAGCGTTCTGAACATGAATATGGTATTCCTCGTTCCAGTATCTTTAACAAAGCCACACTATTCCTATCCTAATATCTGGGTCAATTCTGCTATCCGTTCTGTTCATCAGAATCCGCATGATTACTTTTGTAATATGGCTTATTAAACTGATTGCTCAGAGTTCACATTTCTCTGCACTTGGCTTCTTAGGTAATGCTGTAAAAATTGATCTTCTTAGGTTCTCCGGTATATTGCCGCTGTTATAAATTTTGTTTAAAATTTCTGTGAGCCTGTCCACGCCAAAGTCTCTATTACAATCCCGGCTGATCCTGTTGCCGTGTTTCTCTTCAATTTGGCCATTGCCGATTCAACTTTGGTTTTTAATATTCCTGGACCAACGGTATTTTTTATGCATTGTTGCTCTCTCTTATCGTGGATAGGATCTCCGATCTACTCGTCCCATCTCTGAAGTATTTCTTTCTTTTTCCTAAATTAGTGTTCCGTCCTTTGGTTATATACATCCTGTTGCCGAAAATTATAGCAAAGATTTCAACTTTTTGAGATAATTAGCTCTTCACATTCTTGAGTCTATAGGTAAACGTTATCTATTTGTAGATTTTAATCTGTAGGTGAAAACTGATTTCGAGCATCAAGCACTTGTAATATAACCAAAATAATTCAATAGCTTTTTCCTATTTTTTTTGCATGTAACCGAGATTCTGACGCTAGTCGATATAGACAGTTGACAATTGTTAATCTATCTATCTATCTATCTATCTATCTATCTATCTATCTATCTATCTATCTATCTAGCTAGCTAGCTAGCTATTCAATCTGATCTATCTATCTATCTATCTATCTATCTATCTATCTATCTATTCAATCTGATTTTCCTGATCTATCTATCTATCTATCTATCTATCTATCTATCTATCTATCTATCTATCTATCTATTCAATCTGATTTCCTGATCTATCTATCTATCTATCTATCTATCTATCTATCTATCTATCTATTCATTCTGATTTTCCTGATCTATCTATCTATCTATCTATCTATCTATCTATCTATCTATCTATCTATCTATCTATCTATTCAATCTGATCTATCTATCTATCTATCTATCTATCTATCTATCTATCTATTCAATCTGATTTTCCTGATCTATCTATCTATCTATCTATCTATCGATCTATCTATCTATCTATCTATCATTCTATTCAATCTGATTTTCCTGATCTATCTATCTATCTATCTATCTATCTATCTATCTATCTATTCAATCTGATTTTCCTGATCTATCTATCTATCTATCTATCTATCTATCTAGCTAGCTAGCTAGCTAGCTAGCTATTCAATCTGATCACTCTATCTATCTATCTATCTATCTATCTATCTATCTATCTATCTATCTATCTATCAATCTATCTATCTATCTCAGTCTCTTCATATCTATCTATCTATCTATCTATCTATCTATCTCAGTCTCTTCATATCTATCTATCTATCTATCTATCTATCTATCTATCTATCTCAGTCTCTTCATATCTATCTATCTATCTATCTATCTATCTATCTATCTATCTATCATCAGTCTCTTCATATCTCTATCTATCTATCTATCTATCTATCTATCTATCTATTGAATATTTTCAAAATAAAATTGGTATTAATCAAGCGATGTTGGTAATGTTTACTGTTTATACTTTTATTGATATATAATCAATAGTAACTGTCCCTATTACTTTAAAAAATACAACTCTATCTATCTATCTATCTATCTATCTATCTATCTATCTATCTATCTCAGTCTATTCACATCTATCTATCTATCTATCTATCTATCTATCTATCTATCTATCTATCTATCTATCTCATTCACATCTATCTATCTATCTATCTATCTATCTATCTATCTATCTATCTATCTATCTATCTCAGTCTCTTCACATCTATCTATCTATCTATCTATCTATCTATCTATCTATCTATCTATCTATCTATCTCAGAATCCATGTTAAATTGTAATCTATCTTAAATCCATATTTAAATATATTAATTAAATTGAATACAAAATCTTTTTCAACAAAAATATCCGGGAGGGTAAACGTTTTCAATCAGAGATCAGTCAGATAAATTTTTTTTCACTTGTTTTATTTTAGTTTCTCTGATTTGTAGTTGGAATTTGGGGCTCTTCCTTTTGGCTGATGACCATACATTCCGTTTTCTTGAAGTTTATGCTCAGCCCTTTCTTATCGCTTTCTTTTGCTACCTTTATTTTCCTTTCCGTGTCTGCTATCAGCATCATGTCATTCGCCTATCCTATATTGTTGAGATTGTGGCCGCCAATGAAAAATCCGGGCAAGGTTTTTATTTCTCTCATAATTGCTTAGCTGTACAGGTAGATCAGGTGAGAAAACACATCCTTGTCTTACACCCCTTTCTATTTTTGTATACCTGCTGAGGAGTTTACTTTCTATCCGTATAAAAGCGGTTTGCTGCTAATATAAATTCTTGATTATCCTAACGTCTTTTCTGAATATATCGTGGTGGTCGAGCATCTCTAACAAGTCTTTGTCGAACGCCTTTGTATAGTCTATAAAACACAGATAAAGGTTCTTCTGCATTTGTATTTCTCTTTCAGATAGCGTTCTGAACATGAATATGGTATTCCTCGTTCCAGTATCTTTAACAAAGCCACACTATTCCTATCCTAATATCTGGGTCAATTCTGCTATCCGTTCTGTTCATCAGAATCCGCATGATTACTTTTGTAATATGGCTTATTAAACTGATTGCTCAGAGTTCACATTTCTCTGCACTTGGCTTCTTAGGTAATGCTGTAAAAATTGATCTTCTTAGGTTCTCCGGTATATTGCCGCTGTTATAAATTTTGTTTAAAATTTCTGTGAGCCTGTCCACGCCAAAGTCTCTATTACAATCCCGGCTGATCCTGTTGCCGTGTTTCTCTTCAATTTGGCCATTGCCGATTCAACTTTGGTTTTTAATATTCCTGGACCAACGGTATTTTTTATGCATTGTTGCTCTCTCTTATCGTGGATAGGATCTCCGATCTACTCGTCCCATCTCTGAAGTATTTCTTTCTTTTTCCTAAATTAGTGTTCCGTCCTTTGGTTATATACATCCTGTTGCCGAAAATTATAGCAAAGATTTCAACTTTTTGAGATAATTAGCTCTTCACATTCTTGAGTCTATAGGTAAACGTTATCTATTTGTAGATTTTAATCTGTAGGTGGAAACTGATTTCGAGCATCAAGCACTTGTAATATAACCAAAATAATTCAATAGCTTTTTCCTATTTTTTTTGCATGTAACCGAGATTCTGACGCTAGTCGATATAGACAGTTGACAATTGTTAATCTATCTATCTATCTATCTATCTATCTATCTATCTATCTATCTATCTAGCTAGCTAGCTAGCTAGCTATTCAATCTGATCTATCTATCTATCTATCTATCTATCTATCTATCTATCTATCTATCTATCTATCTATCTCAGTCTCTTCACATCTATCTATCTATCTATCTATCTATCTATCTATCTATCTATCTATCTATCTATCTATCTATCTATCTATCTCAGAATCCATGTTAAATTGTAATCTATCTTAAATCCATATTTAAATATATTAATTAAATTGAATACAAAATCTTTTTCAACAAAAATATCCGGGAGGGTAAACGTTTTCAATCAGAGATCAGTCAGATAAATTTTTTTTCACTTGTTTTATTTTAGTTTCTCTGATTTGTAGTTGGAATTTGGGGCTCTTCCTTTTGGCTGATGACCATACATTCCGTTTTCTTGAAGTTTATGCTCAGCCCTTTCTTATCGCTTTCTTTTGCTACCTTTATTTTCCTTTCCGTGTCTGCTATCAGCATCATGTCATTCGCCTATCCTATATTGTTGAGATTGTGGCCGCCAATGAAAAATCCGGGCAAGGTTTTTATTTCTCTCATAATTGCTTAGCTGTACAGGTAGATCAGGTGAGAAAACACATCCTTGTCTTACACCCCTTTCTATTTTTGTATACCTGCTGAGGAGTTTACTTTCTATCCGTATAAAAGCGGTTTGCTGCTAATATAAATTCTTGATTATCCTAACGTCTTTTCTGAATATATCGTGGTGGTCGAGCATCTCTAACAAGTCTTTGTCGAACGCATTTGTATAGTCTATAAAACACAGATAAAGGTTCTTCTGCATTTGTATTTCTCTTTCAGATAGCGTTCTGAACATGAATATGGTATTCCTCGTTCCAGTATCTTTAACAAAGCCACACTATTCCTATCCTAATATCTGGGTCAATTCTGCTATCCGTTCTGTTCATCAGAATCCGCATGATTACTTTTGTAATATGGCTTATTAAACTGATTGCTCAGAGTTCACATTTCTCTGCACTTGGCTTCTTAGGTAATGCTGTAAAAATTGATCTTCTTAGGTTCTCCGGTATATTGCCGCTGTTATAAATTTTGTTTAAAATTTCTGTGAGCCTGTCCACGCCAAAGTCTCTATTACAATCCCGGCTGATCCTGTTGCCGTGTTTCTCTTCAATTTGGCCATTGCCGATTCAACTTTGGTTTTTAATATTCCTGGACCAACGGTATTTTTTATGCATTGTTGCTCTCTCTTATCGTGGATAGGATCTCCGATCTACTCGTCCCATCTCTGAAGTATTTCTTTCTTTTTCCTAAATTAGTGTTCCGTCCTTTGGTTATATACATCCTGTTGCCGAAAATTATAGCAAAGATTTCAACTTTTTGAGATAATTAGCTCTTCACATTCTTGAGTCTATAGGTAAACGTTATCTATTTGTAGATTTTAATCTGTAGGTGGAAACTGATTTCGAGCATCAAGCACTTGTAATATAACCAAAATAATTCAATAGCTTTTTCCTATTTTTTTTGCATGTAACCGAGATTCTGACGCTAGTCGATATAGACAGTTGACAATTGTTAATCTATCTATCTATCTATCTATCTATCTATGTATCTATCTAGCTAGCTAGCTAGCTAGCTAGCTATTCAATCTGATCTATCTATCTATCTATCTATCTATCTATCTATCTATCTATCTATCTCAGTCTCTTCACATCTATCTATCTATCTATCTATCTATCTATCTATCTATCTATCTATCTATCTCAGAATCCATGTTAAATTGTAATCTATCTTAAATCCATATTTAAATATATTAATTAAATTGAATACAAAATCTTTTTCAACAAAAATATCCGGGAGGGTAAACGTTTTCAATCAGAGATCAGTCAGATAAATTTTTTTTCACTTGTTTTATTTTAGTTTCTCTGATTTGTAGTTGGAATTTGGGGCTCTTCCTTTTGGCTGATGACCATACATTCCGTTTTCTTGAAGTTTATGCTCAGCCCTTTCTTATCGCTTTCTTTTGCTACCTTTATTTTCCTTTCCGTGTCTGCTATCAGCATCATGTCATTCGCCTATCCTATATTGTTGAGATTGTGGCCGCCAATGAAAAATCCGGGCAAGGTTTTTATTTCTCTCATAATTGCTTAGCTGTACAGGTAGATCAGGTGAGAAAACACATCCTTGTCTTACACCCCTTTCTATTTTTGTATACCTGCTGAGGAGTTTACTTTCTATCCGTATAAAAGCGGTTTGCTGCTAATATAAATTCTTGATTATCCTAACGTCTTTTCTGAATATATCGTGGTGGTCGAGCATCTCTAACAAGTCTTTGTCGAACGCCTTTGTATAGTCTATAAAACACAGATAAAGGTTCTTCTGCATTTGTATTTCTCTTTCAGATAGCGTTCTGAACATGAATATGGTATTCCTCGTTCCAGTATCTTTAACAAAGCCACACTATTCCTATCCTAATATCTGGGTCAATTCTGCTATCCGTTCTGTTCATCAGAATCCGCATGATTACTTTTGTAATATGGCTTATTAAACTGATTGCTCAGAGTTCACATTTCTCTGCACTTGGCTTCTTAGGTAATGCTGTAAAAATTGATCTTCTTAGGTTCTCCGGTATATTGCCGCTGTTATAAATTTTGTTTAAAATTTCTGTGAGCCTGTCCACGCCAAAGTCTCTATTACAATCCCGGCTGATCCTGTTGCCGTGTTTCTCTTCAATTTGGCCATTGCCGATTCAACTTTGGTTTTTAATATTCCTGGACCAACGGTATTTTTTATGCATTGTTGCTCTCTCTTATCGTGGATAGGATCTCCGATCTACTCGTCCCATCTCTGAAGTATTTCTTTCTTTTTCCTAAATTAGTGTTCCGTCCTTTGGTTATATACATCCTGTTGCCGAAAATTATAGCAAAGATTTCAACTTTTTGAGATAATTAGCTCTTCACATTCTTGAGTCTATAGGTAAACGTTATCTATTTGTAGATTTTAATCTGTAGGTGAAAACTGATTTCGAGCATCAAGCACCTTGTAATATAACCAAAATAATTCAATAGCTTTTTCCTATTTTTTTGCATGTAACCGAGATTCTGACGCTAGTCGATATAGACAGTTGACAATTGTTAATCTATCTATCTATCTATCTATCTATCTATCTATCTATCTATCTATCTAGCTAGCTAGCTAGCTAGCTATTCAATCTGATCTATCTATCTATCTATCTATCTATCTATCTATCTATCTATCTATCTATCTATCTATTCAATCTGATTTTCCTGATCTATCTATCTATCTATCTATCTATCTATCTATCTATCTATCTATTCAATCTGATTTGATTCATCTATCTATCTATCTATCTATCTATCTATCTATCTATCTATCTATTCATTCTGATTTTCCTGATCTATCTATCTATCTATCTATCTATCTATCTATCTATCTATCTATCTATCTATCTATCTATCTATCTATCTATTCAATCTGATTTTCCTGATCTATCTATCTAGCTAGCAAGTTTATTTATCTATCTATCTATCTATCTATCTATCTATCTATCTATCTATCTATCTATCTATCTATCTATCTATTCAATCTGATTTTCCTTGATCTATCTATCTATCTATCTATCTATCTATCTATCTATCTATCTATCTATTCAATCTGATTTTCCTGATCTATCTATCTATCTATCTATCTATCTATCTATCTATCTATCTATCTATCTATCAATCTGATTTCGATCTATCTATCTATCTATCTATCTATCTATCTATCTATCTATCTATCTATCTATCTATCTATCTATCTATCTATCTATCTATCTATCTATCTATCTATTCAATCTGATTTTCCTGATCTATCTATCTAGCTAGCAAGCTAGCTATCTATCTATTCAATCTGATCTATCTATCTATCTATCTATCTATCTATCTATCTATCTATCTATCTATCT
>JBBBDQ010000264.1:3032500-3107500 GCA_037127315.1 Ascarosepion bandense
CGCGCTAGTTGATACTGTTTTATTAACAAAATGTTTTTACGGGGTCGAGTTGTTCGTCCCACGTCCAACTAGTTTTGAATTCAGGGTTATCCTTTTGGACAGATTGACAGTCAAGTCTAATAAGTTCAGCTTGCTCCACTATTTAAAGCTTAAGGCGATATGGCATTGAAACACCAGTTCTCATCCGATCAGCGAATCTAAGTAAATTTGAGCCTGACCAACGATTTTGATCTTTAAGGCAAAGCCGAATCCATGAATGCGTTGCTCTCCTGCATCCGACCCTTTCCAAAAGATCGTACAGCTGGAAACAATTTCTCTTATGCATCTTCCTTTTCCTTCCGTCACTCAAAGCAGCCACCTCGATGTCAAAACGGGCTCTTATGCTATACACACGCGCTGTTTTTTTTTCTATGGGCTTTCCGTGTCCTTAATGTCTATCAACGCACGTATGTTCGGATTGAAAGCAGAAGTTTTGTAAGTTTAATATCTTAAGTTTCGATTGCAACATTTAATCACCTGCTGACTTCGGTTAGCCAGTCAGACATGTTCACGATGACCAATCATTACTCCACCTTTTCTAGGGGACTTTCCCAATTAGGTTGGGCTGTGAGAATTCTGAATAGGTGAACTCAGTCACGAGTTCAGCTTCTGCATTCTCGCGTCATCGAACGTAACTAGAGATACGATTATCACAAACCCGCCGCCAACATTTTGGCGCGGAGTAAGGACCTCCAGCTCCTTGCGACCTCCAGCTACCCCATTACTCGCGGGACCATCGCCGCTGGACTTGCTGAATAGTGGCGGAAAAGTTTATTTACGTAAACTTGATGGGTGACTGATTTGCGAAAAAAAAAAAAAGAAAAAATCAATATTATGTGTCTTAGTTTTATGTGCCGATTTGGCATCGTTCGAATGAAGGAAGTTCACAGTGATTTGTCGCTTGCTTCCCAAAAAATGGTGGCATGCTTCAAACATCAGCTTAAAGTTAAGAATTTTTTTTTCAGTAAGGTTCCCTCTTTACAAGACCCGGAGGCCACTCGAGGTACATTAGACGCGGATAGGAGCCGAAGGAAAAGGTTCACCCTAGCCTTTAACAGGTTAAGATTGTAGTGATCAGGGAAACATCCCCCTGAGAGTTGGTTTCACAGAGCAGTAGTTCACGAGAAGAGGCTGTTGGAGTAGAACTTACTCCTCACTGATGGAATACGAAAAGAATGTGGGTGGGTTTTTTTTACTAAGTAAGTGGCATGGCTTGTCCCTGGCGCAAAGGTTTGAATTAGCGGGACCATGGATTGTAGTTCGTTCGAGCACTTTCCATAGAAATAGTGATAGAGCAGCGAGAGCCTTGCCACATCCCGCATGTGGGAGAAATGTTAGAGGATGGAGAATAATTCGTCACTCACAAGGATTCGGAGACGATTTTGGACTCTGGCAAGGATGAAAATTAAAGTTTGGGCAGCTCCACAAAGGTGGAGAGAAAAACTGTTTGCGGTAAACTTCAAAGTTTGATGTACGTTGTACATCTGTTTTATGGAAATGGGCCTAATTGAAATTGGGCCTAATTGAAATTGGCACCCTTGAGCCAACAGCACAGGGATTTGTTTTTCCGAGAGAGACTTGTCAGTTCAGCTCAATTAGATAAATATAAGTTTTTTGTTTAGTTAAAGTTAGTTTAACTTTGTTAGTAAGTGTATGGACATTAATTCTTCTTATTTTTTTGTAATATAACAATCTGGCCCCACCCGAGGAAGGCTGATGCAAGCGAGGGTGTTTCTGGTCGTTGAAAGGAACGGATGTCGTTTGACCTTATTTCCGGCAGCAGCGGAAATGGCTACAGAGGCAAACAGAACAGGTGTCTCTGAGAATTACGTGGGCGTGCGTGGGCGAGGCAAAACCGGAAGAAAATGTCCCGGTTCTGGAAGATTATAAAAAGACCTCGGCACACGGATTCGCCAGTAGAGGAGCAACAGAGATCGGCCGGTGAAGAGAGACACAACAGATAAGACTACACTCCCGTCAACCCATTAGAAGCGCGCTCTCTCAATTCTCTGTTCCCTATTCTACACGGTTCATCGTCATTAATAAAAATATACCTTTATATTTTTATATATATGCGTGTTTGTTGTTTGTCGATATATAACATTTTTAGTAACTCATATTTCTGTTTTGTAATGTATATTTAAATTCAGTGCAAATAAAAAATGATCCGTTTGTTGGAAATAAGCATTCTGTAGTTTCAGACTTTAAGAAGTCAGGCTATTGGTCTATTAGACTGTTACCTTTTTTGGCCAAATGCTACAGACTCTAATCAAATCTGAACTGGTTCAGCGTCTTACTTCGCAAAGTTTTCTTTTCGTGTCCCTCGTCAACTGATGCTTATTAACGATTATTGCTAAAATAGTGCATCAAACTTTAGATAAAAAGAGTGAGGCTCGGACTGCTGCTTTGAATATCTCGAAGGCATTTAACATACTGGACTACTTCCAAAGTTGAAAGTATATGGTGTTTCTGCAGGTATTTTTTTCTAAACTGAATCAGCCTATTTTATCAAATCGTGAAAAGAAAGTTGTCTTAAATAAATACGCTTGTATATTTTTTGCATTAATGCAGATGTGACCCAGGGGGTCTATCCTTGGACCTACGTTGTCCGTAGTTTTTATTAACGCGTTACCTCATGTCATCATTTCTTCCATCAGTATATATACTGATGGCGCTATCTACTCCTGTCTTTGTAGTAAGTCTTGTCAGTTTGATACGTTCAAATTGGCAGCTAATATAAAAAAAATAAGATCTACAATCTGTTGTCAACTTCTTAATTTTAACGCCTTCAAAACGAAACAATTCTCGATTAATCGGCTGAGAAGAGCATTTATACCTTCCAACAGAATAAATGATGCTAACCTCCATGAGAGTGACATTGTGCCTTTGCGAACTAACATTTGAAACGTGGAAAGATTATACTGAACCAATTTCCACGTATTCTGCTAGGACAATTGGTTTACTGTGTTGTGCTAGAAAATTTTCTTCGACAGAACGTATCTTACATATTTATAAGTCTACCATTCGTCCTTGCTTTCAACTTTGCTACCATATATGGTCTGGTGCTTCTACGATATATTAATAGATTCTTGCTAAAATAGAAAGAAGAATCTGCAATATTACTGATCCTGAACTGGCATGTCACCTTCAGTCACTTTCTTCCCACCGTAGAGGAGCTTCTCTGTGCCTTTTCTGTGAATACATTCTTGATAGTAATTCCGATGAGCTTTCCTCTGTAGTAGGCTTTATAAATTTAAACGCTGTACTAGATTGGCAGTAAAGTCTCATCATTTAACAATTAAAACCGTTAGATGTAACTATAAGTTTCTATGCTAACATTTTCTTATCTCGCACTTTTCGTTTAAAGAATTTTCTTCCAGTTTCTTGTTTCCCAGTCAACTTTGATCTTCAAAAATATAACTGAAACGACAATCGTTATATTCTGTATTTTTAATTCCTGTACTTTTATTTTTAACTCTCTTTAGTAGAGTTTTTTTTTTACAACTGTTCTCAAACAAAATTGCGTCTTAGTGAAATGATTAAAAAACAAAAAAGATGACAAAAAAATCTTCGATGTTGTGGAAATGTTTTCCTTTATTTTTATTGATGTGGTTTTATTTTTTAAACAAATTCCCACATCATTGCCAGACACTTGTTATTTATTTATTTTTTAGTTAAAATAAAACTCTAAAATTAAATCAAGACTGATCAAGTTCATCAAGAATAAAGCAGCATGACCAGATGAGATGGAAACGGAAATGCTAGCAGACTTTGATGATTTCTGCATTGAAAAATTAAAGAACTAATTAAATTTATAACTGGTGATGTGCTAAAAGAAATTATTAAATTCATTTTCATAGTGCTGACAAAAACAGAAAAATATGAGAAAATAGAAAAATGAGGTTCAGAACCCAAACTATAAAATACGGGTTTGTATTTCCAAAGGGACTAAATCTGTTTCGCAAGTCAAAATTAAAAAATGCCAGGGGCATAAATCAGAATGATTACAAAACCCAAAACGCACAGTTCCCAAAGAAGAGTTGAAAATCCATTCCGGTCGTCAAAATTAGCGTTTTTTAACTGGGGTATTGTGATTAGTTAAAACTGTTAGAGAAGCGCAATAAATTACTATATTTCTAGGTCTATTTCTACCCGGTATTGATTCTGTTTTTTTCTCCTTAACAATTAACACGGAGAACACGAATTCTTTTTCGTTACAAGTCTGGAGGTTCTCCTTTGTCTCCTCAAGAAGCCAAGTCTACTTGAATGTGAGCTCTATTATAATGAGTCGTATAAACAAAGGCTGATAAATAGTGCGCGTAGCAGAATTGGACCGAAAATCAAATAAGAAAAAGTACAGTTTCATTAAAAATACTGGACAAAGAATGCTTTATTTATGCACTAGCTCGAGTGGCTCCTGGGTGTTGTATAGGGTGAATATTACTGTAAAATAATGCTCATGATGATATCAGAAAGAGCATTAATGCAGAAGAATGTATACAAAAACGTTTGATAAGGTACGTCAAAAAAAATATTTATATATGCTTGATTTATTTGGGAAAATTATTAGAATAATTCCAGAATTTATATTGGTAGAGAATAGCATGCATACGGATAAAAAATGAATTCAGTAAATACACAAAAATAAGGGGACGTACGACAAGAATGTGCGTTGTGGTGCAGTGAATATCGGGTGGGAACGCGAAACCGGAAAACCGAGTTCGAATTCTAGTTAAATTCCCTTACGCACAAATACTCCTAGAAAAAGTATTAATCCGTCTCTTCTCCCTCCAGATATGGGTTAAATAGGGAAAAGATCGGTTTCTATAGTTTACCGCAGAAAGTAATGGTACCTTACTGCGGGGAAAATATCCTCTTTCCAGTCACTCATGTCTCTTTCAAGACATGATCGCCCTAGCGTGTATCATGTATAGCACTTAACTGACCGACTGACGCTAAGAAGATCTCTTCAACCGGGGCGTATTCAACCTTTAAACTAAGGCGATCCAGAAAAATTAGATGTCCTATCCAGATTTATTATTGGCGAGCACGATCTTCACAATATAAAATATGCAGATAACACAGTGTTAATAGGATAGATAAAATGAATACGACAGAAAATCCTGAAGAAGGTAGTAAAAGAAAATGAGAAGAAAAAACTAAGTATTACAACCTAACTTATGAGCAACGTATTCGAGACACCAAAATTTAAATATCTAGGAAGTGTTTAAAAAGTGAATGGAAAATATGACACCGAAATCCGAAGACACAGTGGAAGTGTGAAAGAAACATTTAAAGTATTTAAAAACAGGAAATTGTTTTAGAAACAAAAAAAAAAAAATTGTGAACTGTCATCAATACCATATAGCAGAGAATGCTGAATAAAAACTTCGCAAATGAAAAAGAGACTTGCGATTCTACAAAAAGATGATGACAATACTATGGAAGAAATGTAGGGGTAAAGACGAAGTGTTAAAGAAAATAGAAACAAAAAGGATACAGAGATAGAAAAAGAAAAAGGCAATTTAAATTTCTTGGAGACATAAATAGGAAAGAGAACTTAGAAAATATAACACTATCAAGACAAATCAAGAGAGTCAGAATAAATGACAGAAAGTTGTAGAGAACTATGACCATCTATTTCCAGAAAGACACGGAAGAAAGAATAAGAAGAATCTAGGATAACATGCTAACATCTTTACAGATGAATCCTGCAAATATGAAAGCAAAAGAAATCCCGTAGAGAGTACACAATTTTTGGTTATTGCGGAATAAAAGAGTTAATGGGATGTGTTGAAGGGAATAATCAATTTGGCTCAACATGATCAGTCGTTTAATTTTTCAGACGTTGGTTTAGTTTGGTTTAATTGTTTATTTTACCAGCATATCTACCCTTTTGAGTTAGGAAGTGTTCTAACAGGAGATTGAAAGTGTGACACGGAAATCCAAAGGCGAATTGGTATGGCAAAGGACGCGTTCCAGAAGATGAGCAAAATACTAACACACAGGAAAATCTCAATAGAAACGAAGAAAAGAGTGCTAGACTGCTACGTGATGTCAGTTCTTCAATACGGCAGTGAATGCTGGACAATATCATCGAAAATGAGGACAAAACTGGAAGCGGCCGAAATGTGGTTCTACAGAAGGATGCTACGGATATCGTGGACTGAGCATACGAGCAACGACGAGGTGTTAGAAAGAATGGCAACAAAAAGGAAATTGATGCTGAGCATCAGGAAGAGACAACTGAAGTTCATGGGACATGCAATGAGGAAGAAGAGCCTGGAGAACCTGATACTGACTGGTCAGATAGAAGGAAGGAGAGACAGAGGAAGGCAGCGGATAACATATTTGCAGGGCCTGATCAGGTGGATGACGGAACGGGGGTTGCCAGGAGCAACAGGAGCAAACATACTAAGAGCCGCAAGGGATAGGGAGACTTGGAGAGCTATGATCGCCTACGTCCTGAAGGGACAGGACACATAGAAGAAGAAGAATGCTGAAGAATTTGTTTGGTTTTTGTTTACTTCTTGTTGATTTTTAATGAGTATTGCTGTCGAGATATAAGTAGAGGTGTTGTGATTTGATGTGCGATGGTTATATGCTATCTTCTTTTGCAACTATATTTTGTTATATAATTTTGTTGCTTTTAGAAATTCTAAAAGTTCATTTGGGTCAGCTTTGTTGAAGATGTATTTCAGATTATTTTCTTGATAGTATCTTAATTGCATTTGTTTAAGGTCTATGTAGCTTGTTAGTATATGTTTCACTGTGAAGAGGCTCTGACATGGAATGCAAATTGGTGCCTCCTCACCTTTTAGTAGGTGGGAATGGGTGGCAGCGGTGTGGTCTATTTGAAGTCTAGTCATTACTAATGGATTATAAATAGAAACATTTAATCAATATCGGATTTTTGAAAACATAATTAACAGCAGAGGTTTTTAGAGAACGGATTTTGTTAGAAACTCTCAATTAACATAAGATCTTGATAAACTTCTAATTCATAAACGGAGGTTAATACTTAACATCAGGAAGAGACAGTTCAGGTTTCTGGGGCACGCAATGAGGAAAGAGGGCTTGGAGAATCTAATACTCATGGGACGGATAGCTGGGTAGGGGAAGAGAGGAAACAACATAATATACTTAACAAGCTTGACTAAATGGATGACAGAACAGGATCTAGGAGAAATGACAGAAAGACAAAGTCTATAAAGAGCTACAAAGGACAAGAAATTGTGGAGAGCCATGATCACACGGCACATAAACAAGAAGAATTAATATTAGATCTTCATAAATCTATAATTAACGTATTTATTCATGTCAGATATTTAAGAACTCTACTTGATATTTTTGCACATAATTTATATAAGATTTTAATAAAACTATAAGAAATACTTTTTCTTTTATAAAATCTAAAATTAATAGAGTATTGTTTTAGAAACAAATGATTAGAATTATTTTGTTTTTAAATTTTTATAAAAAATAGAGTATTTTACCTGATTGAAAAGCTCATTAACTTCCCCTTGGTCCAACGTTTGGTCTTGGAATTTTTTTTTTTTTTTTGCTGGGTATAGAATTCACAACAAAATTTTTAGTTGAAGTTGTTACACATCTGCAACAATCAAAGTCGAGAAGAATAGTTCAAATAAAAAGAATAGATCAAAGAATATTAAGAATTCTTCATATTAAAAATGAAAAAACAGTGGCTATGTGAAGATGGTCAGAAGACACTTGACCGAAATATCGTGTCTGTAATAGCATCTTTAACAATCAATATTGAGAAAAACAGTTTGAATAAAAAATTAAAAAAAAAATTGAGAATTCTTCATATTAAAAATCAGAAAGACAATGAACATCTGAAGATGGTCAAATAGCACTTGGCTGAAACGTAATATTGAGAAGAATAATTAGAATGAATTTAATAGGTCATTTTATATTGAGAATACATTTTATAATTAATACCAGGTGCTGTAAGCGTTTAGTGACGGGTGTGCGTTGTGGTGCAGTGGCTATCGACTTGGAAAGAGAAATCGGTGAGCCGAGTTCGAATTCCAGTTGAATACCCTGCATTCCCTTAAGCACTGGTACACTTGGGAAAGGTATTAATCTGTCCCTTCCCTCCAGTTATGGGTTAAATAACAAGGACATGGGGACCCTACACTTAAAAAGAAATCTCAATGAATCTTAATACTCGAAAAGAAAAAACTATTACTAGACACAAAAACTTATATATAAAAAGAACAACAATAAAATTGGTGAAAGAAAAAGGTATTACCAGTAATAAATAAATAAAATTTAGTTGGGAATAAATGACCTGCCAAGGTTGATATGCCATAAAAACAAAACAACCAACCAACCAGCATTTTATAATTAAATCGGCATATCTCTCTTTTAGAGATGTTTTTCAGATAAATAAACTTTTATTCTATTCTACTATTAATTATAACCCTGAAAATATCATGGTTTTCCTGTTTGAATTTTCTGATAAATCTTAATTCTGAAGTTAATGGCTAAGTAAACGTATGACGAGTTCTATGGCAAAAAAATCTCTGTAGAATTTCCATTATCACATCGTTAAATATATCTGCTTTAAAACTTTAACAAAATATCGCAATAGCAATAAATAATAATACATGCTAGTTGTTATTAAAATAAAATAAGGGGCTACAAATAAAAAGACTTGAAAGTGACCACTTTTTCCGTTTCACTGAAACAGACGTTAAAGATATTTGCTCAACTCCCTCTAGTGGAGCGAAATGTGACACAAGGTCTTTTTGAAAGGTGGACGGGCACAGGGACAGATAACTCCCTAGTCCCTTCAACCGCCCGTTGAACTGGCCCCGATGACGAGCACTCGGTCCACCCCTCTGCTGCAATGGGGTGGCGCGGCTGCGGGACACTGTTCCTCGGGACCGAGCAGCTTTCAGTGTAATTTTTCTCAGTTGCAACCCTGCCCTTCCGGACGCAACTGAGAGATGATTTGGGTCCCTACCCGACACAAAAATGTGTCAGGTAAGTATGAAACAGACGTTAAATACTTTGCTCTTCTCGTTTTTCTTTCTTTTAGTCATTTTCTTACTGAAACTAAGTAGCGTATATCTTTTGTTTTCCTATGCAATAAAAATGAAATAGCTCATTATTTATGAGGTATTAGCAGGATACATTAAACTCTTCGATATTACCTTCTTTGTTTGCTTATTTGTTTATCATTGAAACCAAGTAGTGTATTTTCCTCACTTTTCACGCGATCAAAATAGAATAGTTCATTATTTTTGAGTCATTGGCAGGGAGTAACTGTCGTGCAAACTAACGAAGATAGGGACAAGCAGAATTATAATAAGATACTTTCTTATTCAAATTCAATCTGAAAAATACTATCGACAAACACCACTGACTTTTTATTAAATTAAAGGAAAATTAAAACCCTTGAAGTTCTCTTTAAAACATGCAATGTGGTGTTAGACGTACGTTGCATTGTGTTGTGGTGTTAATGTTAATTGACTAGATTAACTTAGCGTTGAAGCATGGAACCCAACTGTGAGCAATGAGTGTAACTGCTTCAAAGTCGACTATGATGGACAAGTAACCTATGTCTTGAGAGCGCTGACTCACCTGGTGACAATTACCTGCGTTTCATTTGTTATTTAACAAATTCTCATAAGAACTCACTCTTCTTGTATCTTTTAAGACTGGCGAAGTAAAAATTTATCGGCGTTATCTGTGCTGCATTTAATTTTGTGGGCTCCTCTCGAATGAAGAGTGGCTGTACAAGGATCAATTTACGTATCCGTTTTAAGGACACATACAAGCTTTGATTTCAGAACAACTCCATATAAGGGAATCATTCTTTAGCTTACACAGGAAAGCACACTTAGGAAAAAAATTACTAATGAGATTTCTCACTCTGTTTCGTAAAGTTCTTTTCACTCGTATTTGTAATACCCCCGTCCTTTTAATATCAATTTCAGTTACTCTGGACGAATATCTAGTGTTCTTTCTTTCTTTCTTTCTTTGTAGTTTTCAACTCGTTAGTAGATTTCTTTCTTTCTTTCTTTCTTTCTTTCTTTCTTTCTTTCTTTCTTTGTAGTTTTCAACTCGTAAGTAGATCTTTCTTTCTTTCTTTCTTTCTTTCTTTCTTTCTTTCTTTGTAGTTTTCAACTCGTTAGTAGATCTTTCTTTCTTTCTTTCTTTCTTTGTAGTTTTCAACTCGTTAGTAGATCTTTCTTTCTTTCTTTCTTTTTTTATAGTTTTCAACTCGTAAGTAGATCTTTCTTTCTTTCTTTCTTTCTTTCTTTGTAGTTTTCAATTCGTTAGTAGTTCTTTCTTTCTTTCTTTCTTTCTTTTTTTATAGTTTTCAACTCGTTAGTAGATCTTTCTTTCTTTCTTTCTTTCTATCTTTGTAGTTTTCAATTCGTTAGTAGATCTTTCTTTCTTTCTTTCTTTCTTTTTTTATAGTTTTCAACTCGTAAGTAGATCTTTCTTTCTTTCTTTCTTTCTTTCTTTCTTTCTTTCTTTCTTTGTAGTTTTCAATTCGTTAGTAGATCTTTCTTTCTTTCTTTTTTTATAGTTTTCAATTCGTTAGTAGATCTTTCTTTCTTTCTTTCTTTCTTTATAGTTTTTAACTCGTAAGTAGATCTTTCTTTCTTTCTTTCTTTCTTTCTTTCTTTCTTTCTTTCTTTCTTTGTAGTTTTCAATTCGTTAGTAGTTCTTTCTTACTTTTCTGTCTTTATTTATTTACTGCACTTTTTATTTCGCTTTTTCGTTTTCTATTTGGTAGTTTTTATTCTTTCTGTTTTCTTCTTTCTTTCTTTTTTCGTTCGTTCCTTTTTTATTTTTTAACTGTTCTATCTTTTCTTTCTTTCTTTCTTTCTTTTTTCTTTCCTTCTTCGTATATTTCTTTATTTTTTCATTTTATGTCGTTTTCTACTCGCTGGTAGTTCTTTGCTTCTTTTGTGTTTTCTTTTTCTTTAACTGTTTTTTTCTCTATTTTAGTAGTTTTCTCTCTCTCTCTCTCTTTCTTTCTTTCTTTCTTTCTTAACTGTTCTTTATTTTTCTCTTTATTTTTTCACTTTCTTTTTCTTTCTTTCCTTCTTTCTTTCATCTTTCTTAACTGTTCTTTTTTCTCGTTTCCTTTTCTGTTTCTTTCTTTCTTTCTTTTTTCTTTCTTTTTAGTATTTTCTTCTTTCGGTTGTTCATAAATAAGTTGATTTGATTGGCATTGGCTGCAGAGAAGGAAGTGAAGTCTGAAACATTTTCTCACACATGCTCAATGGGGTTTAAATCGGGCGATCGCTGTCACAAATGTTGTACCTGGAAGTCAGCAGGACCAATTTATCGTCTCACCCGTGTATAATGGAGGATTGCGTTATATTGCTGGAATCAACACCACCACTACCACCACCGCCGCCACCGCCACCATAAAACATAGTGAGCGAAAAGTGGCAATTACTTTTATTTCTTCAAATCGTTGTTCTCATCATTGGTTATTGATAATATTTAAACCAGACACTTGTTGACTATGATCAGATGTAATTTTTTGCTTATATATTTTATTAGCTGAATACCTTAACATCTACTGATTTTATGAATATTTCATATTAACCAGCACAAAATTCTAAGACACATTTGACTACGACAAAAGGAACAATACAAATGGCATGCATTTTTAATATAAACCCGTATTTTTACTATTGTATTATATACACTATATTTTTAGATTTGCTGAAAGTATCAACAAACTTAAAATTTAGCAAAGGGGAAATTTCATAAACAACCTAAAAATGCATGAAGTAATAGTGAAAGGTGAAGGTCAAAACTGATAAAATGTAAATGTAAAGGTCAAACTCACTTAAGAAATTGTAAAGGTGAAGGTGAAAACTAACTCTAGATATGGTAAAGGTGAAGGCCAAAACTCACTTAAAAATTTGTATAAGTGAAGGTGAAGAATCGTAATGATGAAGGTCAAAACTCTCTTAAGAAAACATAAAGATGAAACTGAAAACTCACGTTCGAAGATCTAATTAAACTTTTGTTCCAATTTAAAGTTTAACATTTAACAGTTACTCAAAATAAATAAAATTACATTTACTGAACTCAGATCATACATCTGAAAATGTTAAATCTCAACTAATTTTAATAATTCAAAAGCTCATTAAAAGTCCGCCATGTGTTTTTCTGACTTGAATGATACCTAACCGGAATCATTTATAAGATCTTAACATCCTATCGTTTTTCGAATTACAAGGATTCGTGTGCAGGTCACCTCTGGAATAGTTACGCTTTGTCAGAGATTGGATGTCTGTCTAAAAATAGAATATAGAAAGTATTGTTTCGGCATATTTTACTGTCAACAATTATTCTTGTAAAATATCTATCTATCTATCTATCTATCTATCTATCTATCTATCTATCTATCTATCTATCTCATTCTGTCTGTCTGTCTATCTATCTATCTATCTATCTATCTATCTATCTCACTCTATTCATATGTAACCATCTCAGTTTATTCGTATGTACCTATTCATTTCACTCTCTGTCTATCTCAGTCTATTCTTATCTATCTACTCATCTCTCTCTCTCTCTCTCTCTCTCTCTCTCTCTCTTCCGTTCTCTCTTTCAATCCATCTACAACTGGGGAAGACAATACTCCTCGCACGGAGGAATCTAAACATCTGTTTAGATTGGCACACCATTTGTTATCCTTATCTTAGTGTCAAACAAAGCTACAAGTGTGTAGCGTCTATAAAAAATTAAAGTCAATAAAATCATAATAATTTGTTAGTTTTCAATAAATAATATTTTGAAGAAAAATTTTCCATAATCTTTGAAAAAGCTTTTATTCCTTTAAATTCTCAATAATATTATTCAGTCATCAACATGTTTTATGCGTCCTTACCTTTTAGCTAAAGTGTGTATTCTGTAATGAAAGAACGATTCCATGTTTTCCCTATACTTTTGAACTGTTGGTAATGTATATATGAATGTTGCATGGTGCAAAACAAATGAAAAGATAAAGGCCACAGGTGTAATGAATGTGTTGCAGGGGTAAAAAATTCCACTTCAACTCTATGATCGCTCGCTGTGTCAAATTTGTAATATTGAAACAGGGTCATTCGAGAAAAAAAATTCTTTTGTCTTTTTTTGGTAAGAAAAAGGTCATTTTTCCCCAATACGTAATTTTATATTTATAGCAATAATAAAAAAAAAAAACAATGTTTTTAGCGAAAGCTTGGTTTGGTTTGGTTTATTTTATTTTACGGTATATCAACCTCAATGGATTATTTAATGCCGACAAAATATTAGAAAATGTATTATTTTTAAGAAATCAATTTGTATATACGGTTTCATTGATGTGTTTTTGTAAAAAGGGTTTTTGTCGAGAGTCAAATATATTGTTGGTAATATTTGTTTCCTTCAAAAATGTATTGCTGATATTTTTTACATAAAAATCTAAACTTATTTATAAATGGAACTTTGACTGTGTGTGTGTGTCCGTTACCTATAGACTCCGAAACGGCTGAACCGATTTTCTTGAAAATTTACACAGTTGTACTATAAGCGTCTGCGAGTGTTCTTAGCTAGGTTTTGCGTCAAGATACTCCCGATAAATATCGAAAATCGATAATCGAAAAAAACGGGTTATAGAAGGAATAATCCGATTTTAATCAAAATTGATACACTCATAGACAAAGACATAAGAAACGATATTCAGAAGTTTCAAGGTTGCAGTGCTTACAATAGTGCAAAATATTTTATATCGATACTAGGAAATGAAAATTTGACTTACATTCATTCATTTTTCTTTCAGTCTACGGTTTCGCTTTAACTGGAAACAACTATTGCTTTCTTTCGTTCCAACACCCAAAGAGTCTGAACTCCAGGACCATGGATTAGTTTTAAAGCTTTCATTACACCCGAGCAACGCCGGGCTATACTGCTAGTTTATTTATCTAATTTCATTGTGTTTTAGTCCCAGTTCAGGGTTTAACAATTTTCCGATAGCAGGGACTCTAGATGGTAGTACCACCCCAAATAAGGGTTGACCTCGGAACAACAACAATCAAGAGATGGTTCCATGCTTCTCAAAAATACTTGGCCAAAGGGTTTTTAGCGAAAGTAACATGCAAGAGAATTGGAAATATGTTGAAATTGATTGCCAAAGAAAAAATTTAGTATAATTCCTTTTAAGTTGCAGGTTTTTTAATCGAAAAGTCATTGATTAGTTTATAATGTTGAATCATGAAATATAATTACTAATAAAAACGATCTCAGGCATTTAGAAAGTCGACTATATCTGATGTAATCAGTTCCCAAGTCGGCATTTTAGTCCTCGGTATGCCGATAAACTCCATCCTGCAACAAGGCCTCTCATTGGGAGGCTATGACTAGCATAGAACTGCCTTTTAACTGCTGTTGTTCTCAGGTCAACCTTCACCCCGGAGTGTAGCACCTGTTAGGGTCCCAGCTATGGGCAAATAGTTTATCCCCAAACAGCGGTAAAAACACTATGAAAGTATAAAAATAGACATTTATGATAAAATATCATGGAATTCATTTTTGAAGAAAAATAAAATATTACCAGAAATACATTTTTGGAAAGAAAAAATGCATACCAACAATACATCTGGCTCTCAACAAAACCCGCTGTAGAAAAATATATCAGAGAAAGTCAATCTACAAACTTATTTCTTACAAAGAATATATGTTCTATTCATACAAATCTATTGTAAAAATGTTGTCGGCATTAAATAACCTATTATAATAAACCAAACCAAACCAAGTAGTTATTTACGCAGATGACACCACCATTTATTCTCGTCTTAATTGTAAATACCTGACAATCAAAATAACCTCTAATCTGTGATGTACTGGGGTAGGAAATCGTTCGTAAATTTTGATGCCTTTAAAACAAAGCTGCTATTCTTTGACCATCATAGAGAAACTTTCCTACCTGCCATCAAAATGGATGATGCCAATCTTCTAGACGACAAAACACTTTACCTCCTTGGCCTCACGCTCCCAACCGACCTGAAAGGAAACGACTACATTGAATCTATTGCTGCATCTACTGCTAGGAAGGTTGGGTCAGTGTGTCGGGTTAAAAAAAATTATCGTCAGAGTCCAGCTTACACATTTATAAAGCTGCCATTTAATAATACATTGATGGCTGTTATCATATCTGGTAGGATGATCCTGCTATTGACCTCTAGGTTCTCGACAAAATCCAACGAAGGGTCTGCAATACAGTTCTGACTTGGCATTTTGACTTTAGTCACTTTCTCACCGACGTGACATGGCTTCCCTCTGTCTTTTCTACAAATATATTCTTGGCAGCTGACGAGCTGTTTTTTTTTTCTGGTGCCCCGACCACATGAATTTACGCATGATCTGGGGGCCGAGTTTGAATTCATTGCATTCACTTACACGCAAATACCCTTGGCAAAGGTATTAATCCGTCTATTCCTTCCAGTTATGGGTTCAATAACAGGACAGATTGGGTTCTATAGCCTTGTTCGGCAACCAGTCTACCGCAGAAAGCAATGGCAACCTACTGCGGGATAATCTTCTGCCCAGTCAGTCATGTCTCTTTCGAGACATGATCGCACAAGCGTGTATCACGTATGACACTTAACTGACTGACTGACTAGATTATAATCTACTTGCCAAACTTTTTTCATTGAAATAATTAAATGAAACAGTCACTTCTACTTTAAAAGTTTCTTTTTTCGTATGCCCCGCCTCTGGAACTCCTTTCCGTTTAATTGCTTTCACGATAGCCATGAAAAGTTTAAAGGCAATGTCAACTGCTTTCTTCTATCTTTTTAAATATCTGTTGTGGAGTAGTTTTTCGTACTGAATGTTACAATCGTGGCATTTCGGTTGCTAATCGACTTAACGCACCCTAAATGTTAGGAACTTGGTAATCTTCCACTGTAAGCTGACTTCTTAGTATTCAGCTAACTGCCGACTAATATCAACTGCCTAGTAGTTCTACTGAACTTCAATAGAACTCTAAATAACTCTCTAGAACTTCTAAGAAACTCCTATAAACTTCCCAAGAACTTCTCGAGTTAACTTCATGTTAACTCTTATTAATATAGGAGGGAGTGTCCATTATTCGAGGAATAGGTGTGTTTCACCATAACAATATCGTGCATCTCTAAGCTTCGACACTAACCGTACCCTGTTTGTTTCACTGTTTCCCGTCTTGTTTGGCGTGAAATGATTAAGAAATATCTGTCATCGCCAGAAATAAAAAAAATATAAAACGTAAGTAACGAAAGTCTTTTGGCTTGCATCGAGACGATTGACATCTAGAAATAAAAAGTGACACCCAAACCCCTAAGTGGAAAGAAAAGCGTGTAACACTTTCAATATTGAACCTGTCGCTTCCACTGAAAGCTGACTCCTTAGTATTCGGCTAACTGCCGACTAATATCAACTGCCTAGTAGTTCTACTGAACTCCAATAGAAGTCTAAAGAACTCTCTAGAACTTCTAAGAACTCCTATAAACTTCCTGTTAACTCTTATTAATATAGGAGGGAGGGTCCATTATCTGAGGAATAGGTGTGTTTCACCATAACAGAAAGGAACAATATACATTGATGGAAGAAAGGGTCACTATCATCTGATAGAGAAAAACGTATTCGTAGTATTAAACACACGGGGGAAATTCACTGTAGAAAAGCAACAAATGACAGAGTTAATGAGCCAACGTATAACTAACATTGCCAGCTAATTATAGATAAACCAGTTGTTTTGGAAGCTTTACTTTTTGGCAATGGACAACTTTCCTTTTTTAATTAATTACAACTTCTGACGAGAAGCCACTATTGAAACATATACACTACCGGCCATAATTATTAGGCCATCCCAGTGTTTTAAAAAATGATCTATTTCATACTATTTTTTACTATTTATTGCCAAGTGATAATTGTAAATGAAAATGAAATGGTTCTTTTGTTAATACTACACAATAACATGTGCCTCAAATGAATTTATAAACATTTAATAATTACCTATATTACAGTTTCATCAATAAAAGAATGAAGAAAATTTAGGATGATTCAGACGAGTTCATATTTGCTTCCTTGCCTTGTAAAATTTTGCAAAGTAATAATAACAATATGATCTTTTGAAATGATTTGTGAGCATCTTTGTGGTTGCCAACACTGTTTGTTTATAGATACGTAATTTAGAATAAAGCTCATTTCGTCTTTTTGCCTTGATAAAGTCCATCACAGGACAAAGCGCGTAGGTGATTTAAAATAGTTTTCCTCTTGTCTTTAATCTCAGATCATAACTGAGTATATTTTTGCAAAAGAACCATTCTATTTTAATTTTGTAATAAATACTAAAAATAGTATGAAATGAAGTGGCCTAATAATTATGGCCGGTAGTGTACAAATATATACATATTAATGATAAAAATTGCTAATTTTTTTTTTTCTGAATTGCAGATTACTTAAAATAGGTTTTGTAGCATTTAATAAATTGTCTTTTTTTTTCATATCTTCTAAGCTTTGATGAGCCATTCATTCGCTAGTTAAGTTAGGTTATTCGTTGTTTTCAGCTGTCTCTCTTACCTTCAATATATCCTGTGAGTATCAAATAGAAAAATGATGAGAGCCATAATCACCTATACCAAGAAAGGACACTGTTCATAGATGATATGTGTATGTGAATATAACGAATCCGGAAAAGATTGAAATTAGGCTTTCCAATTTCGAGCCGTGATTCATTACACCAACCGCACATTCAAGCTTATAGTATTTGGTATTCTCGCGCGGTAACTCATCTAGGGTACTGACCAGACTCGACGTTGCCTAGCTTCGCTGTATCGTGCGGGAATCGATGTTTTAACGTAATGTGGCTGTAAGTACTTCAGCTAAAAAGAAAACACTAAAAAAAAAAATCAAACAAAATAACAAAAAAACAAAAAACAAAAAAACAAAAACAAAACAAAACAAACAAACTAAAAACTAAACGAATTTACTAAGAAGGCAAATCAAGAAAAGAGAAAAAGATATTAAAAACTAAATTAAACTTTTTGAATAAATTTGTTATATTTTCAAAAGAAGTCGTTAATCTGTTTAAATTCTTTTAACTGTTTCTTTTTTTTTGTAATGACTAGCTGATTTCATTAATATTTGCATGTTAAATTTACACGAGAAAAATGAATTACATACGATGAATGGGATGGTAAGTTGACAGCAGTAAAACTCGACTTAGCGGGAAGCGCACTAATCGTTGCCCTGCATCTTGCATAAAAGGTTGTTAGCCCATTTTTTTTATTTTACTTCTATGAATTTAATATCCCAATAAAAATGAAATTAACTGCTTGTTGAAAAAATAATCACAGAAGTGAAGACAGATTTTAAATTTTAAATTTAAAGTGACGGAATTTTTGGTAAAACATATGAAAAAAACAGCGACATTGTTAGGTTCAGTTAGTTAAGTGCCATACGTGATACACACTTGGGCGATCATGTCTCTTTCGAGACATGACTGACTGGGCATATGATTATCCCGTAGTAGGTTGCCATTGATTTCTGCGGTACATTGGTTGCCAGCCAAGGCTATAGAACCCAATCTGTCCTGTTATTTAACCCATAACTGAAGGGAAGAAAAGGATTAATAACTTTCCCAAGGGTATTTGCGCGTAAGTGAATGCAATGAATTCAACTGGAATTCGGACTCGGTTTCCCGAAATGGCGTTCCACGCCGATATCCACTGCACCACAAGTTAACGTAAAATTGTTAGGTTACTGTACTTTAAATATGTTTGCAGTGTCAATAATTTATATTAAAAAAAAGGAAAATATAAAATGAAGAACTAAAAAAGAAACCAAAGATTGAAGTAGAGCGCACACTTACTTACAGACTTTGTGTAAATAGATAGCAGAACAGGGATTCGGAGAGATCGCAAAACTATACACTTTGAAAGAAGACAAAGTTGTAGACAGCCGTGATTATTCATGTCCTGAAGGAATACGGGCATAGAAAACACATGAAACCGACGTATGTGTGACTTAATAGGTAAAGAAGTAGTGTAGCTGTGTGAATATAGTAGTTTTTAGGTCCAGGGGTCTCAAATACATGGCCGGAGAAGCAAGAAACTAACATTCATTGATATCATCATCAGGAAAAAGCCGGATCGTGAGGACTGAATGTGGATTTTATTGTCATGATTGAAATCGATTTAAAAGATTATTCGGAATATGTTAATTTCGGACAGACAAGTGCGTTGTGGTGCAATGGATATCGGTTCACAATGAGAAATCAGAGGTCAGAGTTCAATTTTCTCTTACGCATAAATTCTCTTGGGAAAGGTATTAATCCATCTCTTCTCCCTCCCGCTATGGGTTGAATAGCAGGACAAATTGGGTTATGTAGCCTTGATTGGCAACCAGTCTACCACAGAAAAGAATGGCAACTTACTGCGGGAAAAAACTTCTACCTAGTCAATCATGGATCGAAAGAGACAAGATCACCCAAGCGTTTATCACGTATAGCATTTAAGTGACTGACTGATTAGAAGGCAGATGAACATTGATGGCGCTCTCCCACAGTTGATCAGGGGCGGTGAGTGACAAAGGTGGAAATCACCTCACGACAGGAAAATGCCTCTGTGTCGTGATAGACATTTTTCTGAACAGAATATGTTATATATATTTATACGTCTACTATTTGTCCTTGCTTTGGATACTGCTGTCAGGTCTGCTATATATTTAGAGATTCAGATTTTTTAACAGTTTTGATCTGTCCCTTCTAGACTTTTTGCTTTCATATATCACATTTTTTATTATACTACTTATAAATAAGTATTAATTTTATCTATTACAAAGGTGTATTACAGAAAAAGCGGCATAAACACAGAGTATTGACGGAACTACATTCAGTCAGTTAAGTGCCATATGTGATATGTCCTTTGGGCGATCATGTCTCGAAAGAGACATGACTGACTAGGCAGAAGATTATCCCGCAGTAGGTTGCCATTGCTTTCTGCGGTAGATTGGTTGCCAGACAAGGCTATAGAACCCAATCTCTCCTGTTATTTAACCCATAACTGGAAGGAAGAAACGGATTAATACCTTTCCCAAGTGTATTCGCGCGTAAGTGAATGCAATGAATTCATCTGGAATTCGAACTCGGCTCCCCGATTTCTCGTTCCGAGCCGATATCCACTGTACCACAACGCACATCCGCGTTGTGGTACAGTGGATACATTACTTAGATAATACCATACATACATAGCAAAGAGAAGTGTTTATCTTTCAGACGATCACATGTACGTTGCCGCTAATATGTCGCACAAGAGCACCCAGCAGTTGTCCCTCATTAAGCAATGTTTCCGCTTGTTTTGGTAGTTTCTTTCCATCTTAATAATATACTAGTTGAACCTTTCTCCAACCTCATTGCTCAGTGATCTGAGATTCGTAATGAAGTTTAGGTGAGACTGAAGGAGGTGAATTTTGAGTGAGATTCATCATCTCATAACCTTGTAACCCTGTAACAATTTCTCGATGTAATTTGGGTAATCTGGTACACGTGGGTTACCAAGGAAGCTGCGGAAAACCGAATTAAATGCTTCCCATGGTCTCAGTTCATTTAAGATACGAAGCTCTTCAAATAATTTATTATTCAGCAATAGAATCTGAGGTTCGACGAAGATGTTCTCCTGGGTAGGACTGGAAACTGGGAATAGAGTGCGCAGGTGTTGGAAGGTAGCACCATTTTTGATCGAGGCCTTCACAAAATTCTTCATTAGACAAAGCTTGATATGAAGAAAAAGCAACGTGTTCCTGTCCACCAGTGTTCTTTGACACTATTTTTCACCAGGTACAAACACAAATCTTAGACGGGTACAAGCACTGTCATCTGCTCCTGAATAAATAGGGACATTGTCTTCAGAAGAGACCGGCTTGGTAGAATTTTGCTCTGAACACAATACTTCCTATGATGAAGGAATAAGGTGTACAGACAGGGAGATCATCGGGAGTCCGGAAAAGGTGTCATAACAAAGAGAAAGTTGTGATATATATTTTTTTTTAATATTATCACCCCAAGCAAGGCATTCTACTGCCACTGTTGCGCAGGGGGTTACATAAGGGAAAGTGATGAGAAAGGGGGTTTAGTAATGGGAAATATCAGGAGGAGGGTAATAGACAGATGAGAATACTAAGATGTCCACTGATCTTACATTTAAATTCTTGGAGATTGTAGCTGTCGGGGAAGCAAGTATATGGAAAGGAATTCTACAGGCGGGTGGTGTGATAAAAGAAGCTGTTAGAGTAGGAATTGCGGTTATATTTCATCGATTTCACTGTAAAAGGGTGAAATCTAGTTGCTAATCTAGTAGCTCGTGTAAGTTCATACCTAGGAGGCGCCAGTGATCTAAGTTCCTTAGAGCAGAAGCCGTAAAAGTATGTATAGAAGAGACACAGGGAAGCCACGTCACGCCGGGAGGATAGCGACTGCAGCTGACCTGCCAAGTCTGTATCTATCACATTACAGATTCTACGTGGGATTCTGTCAATAACCCTGAGGTGATCAGTAGGGGCACCCGACCAGATGTGCCAGCCGAATTCAATACACGGGCGGATGGTAGATTTATATATGTGCAGGATAGATTCAGACGGGAAACACTTCCTGGCCTTGCACAGTGAACCGATCTTATTTTATCTATTTATTTAGAAAAAGAATTGAAACAAATTTTATTTCTTAGACAAAAATGATAATCATCTGTCTGGTTTTGTGGTGCTCTCCATACCATCGGGAAAACCAACCAGTCAGTACATTTCAACAGGGTTTATAACAGATGTGTGAGACCCTGGATTTATCCTAATCTCTAATTTTACAGTCAAAATAATGAAAGTAAGCATTTCTCAGGAGAGGAGTAAATATTGTTGAGTTATCCCCACAAAGGCAACAGAATGGATTTGCTTTGTTGATGCATCCTCACTGTTTTGAGATGTCTGAAGCCATTGTAGCGATACGTATTAACTCAGAAAAACCTGGAAAACGAAATAAACATTGATCATATATAAGGTTACGTCCATGCGTACAGGTCATTCGAAGTCGAAGAAAATTTCATTTCGTCGCAATAAAACTTAGCCTGTAGGGACGAGCGTATGTCACAGAAAAGCAATCGTTACTTAAGTTCTTTTTAAAAAGAATAAAATTCATAAAATTTCGAATAAAAACACAATCTTCTAAACAGAATGCAACTAGCATCCTTGAATCCTTGTATACAATTATGTAGTTGTATATCTCAAATCTGAATGTAATGAATAAAAACTGATTTCTTATTTAAAATTAGCACCAAAAATAATGTTAGAATAACGAATTCTATGCTTGCCTCAATATATTTGTAAACCAGTGTTATGAATCCCCACAATAAAACTATGCAATTTTCTTTATTTTATTCGATAAATTTTACTGTGTAAAAACTGTAAAATATTATAATAAAACGACTAAAAAGAAAGATATTACACCATTTGTTAGGCCATAATTAATAAAAACAAAAATAAATAAAAGTTCATATAATCCCTTAATACTGCTGAAAACAAATTATAAGAAAAAATGTTTTAAATTAGGATTGTTTATTTAAAATTGCACTAAAACTATTGCACTGCATAACATATTAAATCATAATATAGCCAAATTGTTCAGTATAATTTCCCTTTGAAGAAAATGTGTCGATTCAAAGTTGATGAATATAATTTCTTAATCTCTCTTTGTTGGCTCGACACTTCCATAATAAAAACAAAATTATTATTGGAAAATTTATCCATACTTGTTTACGCTTTTGTGATGTAACTTGAATAAAATATTAAAATCAGTCTTGTAAATCGACAGAATTAAGTATGAATACACTTTTACTTAACTAATGAACAAAATTTTTATAGCCTCTTCTCTCGATTCTCCCAACATTGGGAAAATAATATTTTTTGAAATTATGGCGAAACATTCACCAAAACATTTCTAGGTAACATTCTCTATTTCGGTCGACATTTACAATATTCTCTGAAACATGCTGAACATATAGAAATTTTGGTTATGAAAATCTATTATTCCGTTCAAACCGTTAATTTAGAATCAATTAATTTCCACGTATTTCAATTATAAATTTTATAAGTTGTGCTTATAAGGCTCTCATTGATCACAGCTATGATTTTGAATATAAACTGAATCTTTAAGTGGTCTTCCCAAAAGACGGTAATGTGTTGGAAAACATATTTTCTCTCCTTAATTACCACGTCAAACCCAAACTTTCAAACTGAGTCCAATACCACGGTTTCAAAATCGACCTGTCCTAATCTCACTTGCTGTAGATTAATTTTCAGATAATTAAAGACATAAAATATTTCAAAATTGTACGAATGATTTGGTAATAATATTGATTTATTGATACAAGTCATACGAATTAACCCATAGCTGGGGTGAGAAGATGTGGATTCATACTTTCCTCAAGAGTATTTGCGCGAATCCGACTGGAATTGAAACTTGGCACTTCCATTTCCTATACCGACCCGTGATCCATTATACCCGTTCCGCACATCCAAACTTACAGCACCTAGTATTTCCGAGCGGTCACTCATCTTGGTACTGACCAGTCTTGATGTTGCTTAACTTCGGTGATCGAACGAGAACTGGTGTTTCAACGTGGTGTAGCCGTACGCCCATTACGGCACTGGCACATCCATACATACAGCACATGGCATTCTCATGCGGTAACTCATCTCTGTACTGACCAGTCTCGACGTTGTTTAACTTCGGTGATTATACGAGAACAGATGTTTCAATATGATATGGTCGTAAAATAGTTATTTTTCAATGAAGAATTTTAAATAGATTTGTTTACGAGCAGCATTGTCTAGTTTTAAATACCAAAAATAAACACAATCTAATAAGCACACAATAATTACCTTAAGGGGATTACCTGTTTTTCCTTTGTGTTTCTTTCCACAGCTACATGGAATGGCGTACACGCAGTCCTTAGTCATGCCATTCTCTAGTTGAGGTTTTACTCGGGAGAGGTATTTGCAAAATGTAGAACCACTTCTGAAGATGGTCCTGATGTTATATGGACAACAAATCTTTTGTATTTTATCGATAAGCCCTTCACACAAATTAGACAGACCGAGGCTGTTTTTTAGAGATTTTATCTTCAATCACCCTCCCATCCATGTTCGTTGGAGTTGATGTCATGTCATGTCAATTGTTACATTGTAGGGTACTGCTTATACTGACCAGGTAGAGGACGATCCCTTTCTTTACATTGTATGGGTGGTGGGAGTTTGTTACTGAAACATTAGGTTTATAAGTGCCAGAATTCACTTGCTGTTGTCCTCAAGTAGATATAGGCTTTGGTTAGTTCCAGTAATTTGAGCCAAAGAGTTGTGAGTTAAATACCAGGCTAGCAGTGGTGAACAAATAACTTAGAAAGTTAGGTTAAAGTGAGATAACTCATGACTACCAGGAGTGACTTCACACAAGGAATGAGAATGATATACTACATTTGTAGTAATAAAGGATTCGGTTCGAAACTCTTTGCACCTGATGAAGACCGGAGCGTACAACAGCCGAAACCTCTTAAAAACAAAGATGAAGACAATAGTTCGAATTATGTAAATAGTGTAAATACTACTTCATCTCAAAAGTATAAGACAAATAATTTACAATTGATATTTTAATTATGTGCCCCACACTTTCGACCTGGTGCCACATCAAAGCCACGCTTAGAAATTTAATTGTGAGGAATAATCGATTTGCTAGTGTCAACAATCAGAGGTGTTGCGGACGAAAACATCAAATACAAATCCTACATCATATGCAATAGCAACCAAGAAAACCGTGTGATCCAGTGAAAACACTTGCTATACAAAAAGATGTTCACTATTGCGTGAGCAAAAACATCTAGCTCTTCCGATGTAAAGATTATGCCTGGGCGTATCGTTGAGAAGGAGACCAACAATAATGCCTACAATACAAAGGACTCGCTGAATGCTGGTATCAAGGATGTTGTGACTAAAAAGAATAAAGAACCTATGTTCCATGCATGAAATCGTTTTAAAAGTTTCATCGAGGACGTAATCCAAACGAATGACGAGTGTGTCAAACAGATACGTTTTATGTATGTATGTAAGAATGTGTGCTAACTTCGGTAAAAATATTTTTCCTTGCTAAAGAATATGGTTTGCCGCAAATTACTTTTCTCAAATATCTGACACACCTTGTACATGCCTACATAATTCGTTATTGTTACCTTCCACTCCATTGTAGATATGAATCCAATATATGTTAATGTCTTTGCAAGTAGTGCTCATTTTGCATAATAGTTTGACAATAAGTGAATTGGTTGACTTTTGTTTTTCTTCAAAGGCATTAAGGCTGATACTTAGTCTGAAAACATTTAGGGACTTTTTGTTTACTCCCTGTAATAATGTTGAGAGCTTAGCACTATTGCATATGCCCCCAAGGTGGGAAGCGCTTATTTTTATAATATTTTGGCTTAATGCTACACATCTTGTCTTGTTCTAACATTTAGACACGTCCTTATAGATAAGTGTATAGATAGAGTAATTTTCAAATTTTCCATGAAATTTGTCCTGGAATGTGAGTGGATGCGTTTTTTGTTTAGGGAGTTTATTTAATTCTAGAAAGACATCGGGTTGTTTGATTGTCCATAGTGGGATACTGGCGGCAGTCGTTTCTTGTATGCTTGAGGGTGTGGTCCCTAACTCTTTAGCAATGGATTTCATCCTCAGTCCATAGAGTTGTATTGTATATTTTGCTGAATTAGATCCCAATAACCAGGTTGAAAGATAATGCTGAGTTGCTGAAAGTTAGTTTAAAGATAAAGCTCAGTTAGTTGGGGATCCTTTTACTTTGACATAAAGGTCTCTACAGACAATATTCTAAAAGCCTCAAGTACTAACCTAAGACCCTGATGATTTTCTGACCGCCCCATATATGATACTAGCGTAATCCAGTTTTGAGCGAATAAGTGATCTGTATAATTTGATTAATGTTTGTCGATCGGCTACCCATTCAATATGGGTCAACACTCAGCAGTTGTAGGACTTTACGACATTTTATTTTCATATATTTTCGATGGGGAATTAATGTTAATTTTTTATCAAAGATTATGCATAAAAACTTGTGTTCTTCGACTACTATGATTTCTGCTATGTTCAGTTTTAAACATGGATCATTGTAGAATTTTCTTAATTTGCAGGAATATAGGTCTTTGGTTTTTGTTTTGCGAAGGGTAAAACTATTCTCAGTAGCCCATTTGTGTATTTTATTGAGACATTGTTGAAGTTGTCTTTCATTCGTAAATATGTCGAGTTCTGTAAATTATCAGAAAGTCGATAACATTTAGGGAGCAACTCACTCTTGTGCTTAGGGATTTAATTATGGAGTTGATTTTTATGAAGAATAGGATCGCCGAAAGAATGTTTCCTTGTGGCCCTGCTTTTTCTTCATTTTACAGTTCTGATAGCGAAGTTCCTATACGGATTGGAAATTTCCGGTCTTCCTGGAAATTTTCCATGAATTCAGTCAGCCTTTCAAATTCTCATGTCGTGTCATAACAATTTTCTAAGTAAAAAGCACTGCCGTTAGGTGTTTCTTCTTAATAAAGGTTTCCGTTACAAATTTTCCCAGGCCTATTAAGTAGTACACGGTGCTTATAGTTTTCCTAAAAGTACATTGGAAGTAACTGATAAAGCCTTTCGTTTCCATGTACGAAGTCAACCTATTGTCGACTATTCTCTCCATAGTTTTAGATAAGCAATTGTTTAATGCTATTTTGTGTAGTTTTCAGGGTCTGTGTCAATTTCCAGGTTTTGGAATAGGGATGACGAATAACTGTCTCCACATGTATGGTACGTTGCCAGTTGTTGCCTATATGCTATTATACATTTTAATGACAATTTTTTTTACAAATATGTGGTAGATATCATCAAAGACCACAGTTGTATTGCGGATTTTCTTTTTAACATTCATTTAGTTTTTCTAGAGTGAATGGTAAGTTACAGCTTTGAGCATCTTTTGATTTAAATGTTTCATTTTTGTTTTTCATTTTTAGTTTGAGATTTAGAAATTGTTGGCTACCATTCTTAGCAGATTAATTTTTAGAGATTGTTTTGGCTAGTTGGTCAGCGATATGCTTTTTGCAGGTTATTTAAGAGTTATTTATCTAGAGGTGTTTTACAATGTTTGTATGGTATTTTCCTGCTATTTTCTTTATCATAGTCGAGACATATTTTGTTTACGTAACCGAATTGCGTCTGCTGTGGTAGTTTTTGTAGGTTTCTTTTAATTATTTCTAGTCCTTTTGTTAGTAGTTGCTTAAATTGCATCAAATTATAGGTTGTAGGCTGTTTGGTAAATTCTCTCAAAACTGCTCTTCTTAGCCTGCTAGCTTCTTTACATTTATCATTGAGCCAAGGTCTGTTGCGTTTTTTTGATGATGAACATTTTGGAATGCGTTTCTTTGCTATAGAGATAAGGATTTCCATAAAATGTTTTCCTTGATGCTTTGTCCTTTCACTAGTTTTTCGGAAGATTGCAATTTAAATTCATCTTAATTCCCTCCGCCCAATTTCCAACAAAGGGGTTTTGTATCGTTGTGTTCTAAGTTATTTTAGGACGAGTAAGAAGTGATCACTACCGCATGTGTGTGCCAGTTCCTTCCAAGAGAAAGCGCAATAAACTGATGGATCACATAGGGATAAGTCTATTAATCAGTAGCGGCCAGTAACTAGTTTCATGTAAGTCAATGTTTTGTCATTATAAATGCATAAATCGTTATTACTAAAAATTGTTTCTTAAGACTCCCTTTTCGTTTATGTCATTATGGTGCTTTGAATGTTAACCCCCCCTTAATATCATAACGGTTGCAGGGAGTTGCCTAATAATTTAATGAGTTTCGGCTTTATTTACTGGTTCATTAGGTGGATTATATAATGAGCGGATGTTTGATTATTTGATACATGATTGCTAAATTTTTTTGGATTAGTGTGTGGTTGAGATTTAATTTTTCGAGGTTTTGAGTTTAAAGGTATTGGCTCTTTGTGGGTTTTGGCTTCTTCCAATTTGTCAAATCGATTTTGCGTAAGAATTTGGTTACTGTGAATTTTTATTTTTGTTTGGCTTGTTCTGTTTGTTTTTGTTTTTAGCGGGAAGATAAACTCTTAATTCTATCTTTCTTCATTAACCTGCGGCCTCGGCCGAGATAGAACTCACTACATCCTTCCAGTATTCCCTATTTGTCATAGCTCCTGTAAGGTCTTCCTTGGTGATAGATATATCTCTATGTATCCTGTCTGGAAACTGCACAAGGACATCAGGAACAAATGCAGACGGGCAAAAGAGGAATGGCTCAATGACAAATGTGCAGAGGTAGAGAGACTGAGCAGGAATAATAAAGCAGAGATGCATAAAGAAATAAGAGAACTCAAAAACCTGCTTCTCAACAGGATGTATAAAATCCAAGGATGGAACGATAATACTGAAGAAAAAAGAAATACTTCAGCGATGGGAAGAATATATAGAAGATCTTTTCCACGACAAGAGAAAGCAACCGATAATACGCAAAGATGAGAACGGACTGGAAATATTAAAGTCCGAAGTGCCAAACTGAATAGAAACAAAGTAGCTGGTCCAAACGGCATTGTAATAGAGCTGCTGTTAGCCCTGGAAGAATTCGGCATCGACAAAATTACGGAAATAATAAATTAAATTTATAATAGTGGTATAATGGCAGACGACCTATGCAAATCTAAGAATCCGGGTGCAAACGAGTGCGAACTACACCGAACTATCAGCTTAATGAGTCATATTACAAAACTGATCATCCGAATACTGATGAATAGAACAAGAAACAGAATCAGGCCAGAGATAGGACAAGAACAGTGCGGGTTCGTCAAAGACACTGGGACAAGGAACGCCAAATTTATGATTAGCATGCTCACTGAAAGAGCAATACAAATGAAGAAGGACTTATACCTATGCTTTATTGATTATGCTAAGGCGTTCGACAAAATACGCCACAAAGAATTGATGGAGATGCTCAGCAGCCTCGACATATTTGGGAAAGACATTAGGGTAATTAGGAACATGGATTAATCGAAGACTTTTTTAGTTAGTCTAAACTACCTGTGTCTGCAAAATTTAAGATTAGCATTGGTTACTAGTAGGCAAAAGCTTGAATTTTCTTCGCATTTTCGTTATTTTGCAAAGACAAATCTTTTAACTTGTTTTGGCTAACTCCCAAAAAATCTTTATTTACCGACAGGGAACTAGAGAGATGGGAGCACGTGTTTTGTTTTTGTTTTTTTTTTTGTTTTGTTTTTTTTTTTGTAAGGAGGGAAAGAGAGACAAAATGCAATGAAATATTTTTACATAAAAAGAATTTAAAAAAAATTATATTTTAAATTCAGAATACATCCCGACCATTCCTTTTCCCTTTTTCCAGAAGTCGTCTGATTTTATGTATGCTGGATGTTTTCCTGACAGCACATCTTAATTCATAGCAGCTTTCTTCTTCCGTGTGGTCTGAATGCCTTTGGTCACATTTTCCCCATGTTGGTCGACCCTTGCAGCTATCCCTGTAATCTCCAGAGTTTTAGAACTTGAAGCATCTTAGTGGAGCAAGAATATATTGTTCAACTGGATCAATATTGTACCCTATTTTTATGTTTCTAGGGATTTCAGGTGTTTAAAAAAGAAAGTATATGTGTGTCTGTTGTAATAGTTTCCTATTTTCTTAAAATTGTGATTCTACAGCAATCGCCTACCCCGATGGCTTTCTAAGGAAGATAAGTTTTTTTTGTCATATGTGGCCAGAGATTGCTTTTAATGACTTTCCCAGAAGTGATCAGTCTCTCATTTGGGAAGGTTTTTATTTTAATAATATGAAAAGTTTTCATCTTTATTATATTATCGGTGTGTTTTCTATTTTCTATCTTTAGAGATAGTCTTCAGTCTTTAAACTTGCTAACTGTTTCGGGATTAATCCTACTGGATAAAACTTTTTCAATCAAGTAAGTGGAAATTTTTGCTAGCGGAGTTTTTTGGATTTTTTGTTTTGGTTATTCATATATTAAAATTCGTTGCATGTGCTCTCCACCCACCTCAGAGCCCGACATTGAGATATGTGAAGAGGGAAATCTAATTGCCTTGACAGGTCAGGGCTACGAAACCAGTATACTCGTATTTGAGATAGACTGCGTCTCGGTGAAAGCATTTTGTTGCACTTCCCAAATCTTAAGTGTACAAACTGGTATCTTTACGCAATATCTAAGTTCTCTGCAAGCTGATTGACCTTCATCCATCACTTTCTATAAATTTGATAGAGATGGAATTTTTATCCCGGTGTATTAAATATTGTATTTTCTTATAAAGAACTCTATAGATATAGTCATAAAAACTAAGGCCTGGCATGATACACGGATTGATCGAATCGGGCATCTCCGACAGACAGCCAAGTACAAGAAAGGGCCAAAGTGGTGTGTTGGGAATCAGATGTTTATTACCGTGTCTTTTGAAGCACCAGGACTCCGTTTCCAGACATTACGGGTTGCCATCCACAGCAAATAGGCGTCCTCATCAGGACGGTTTTCATATTGAAAAGTTAAGCACAAAGCACATGATCTTTACATTATAAATATGTACATAAAGCAAATTACCTTCACCTTGAAGATATGCGCAAAAATCGTATGACCTTCACAACGAAAAATGTACATAAAACTAATTATATTCGCAGTAAAAAGATAGGCTCAATGCAAAAGATATTTACCTTAAAAAGATTTACACAAAGCATATTACTTTTATATTGAAAAGATGTACAAAAGTATGACCTTCAACTTGAAATGTGCACACAAATAATATGACCTTCACCATGAAAAGATGTACACAAAACAAATTACATTCACATCGAAAAGATATGCATAAATCAGACGACATTCATCTTGAAAAGATTCACAAAAATCATATTATCTTCACTTTGATAAGATAAACACAGCTGCCAAATTTTATCTTCTTAATGCATACTTTGAACCAAACCTTCCGCACCCATAAGCATCTAAAAAAACCGCTAAACCTCTTTGTAAACATAAAAAAATTACTCGGAAACAAATCAGTCAAGAACACCGTCTTGGGAGTTATTTAGATAAATGACTACTATGTTCACTTCGCGCACAATATTCTAATCAATTTTTTCTGAAAGAATTTGATTACCACTTGCCGGAATTTATCAAACCAATTTGAATATCTCAAGAACAGGTTGTATCACCTTGATGCAACTTGTCAATCACCCTGAACACATTATTGCGCACGCGTGAAAATAAACTCGTATCACACAGCCTCAATCGAAGCCTCACTCCAATCCATATTTGACTTCGTACGATTTTTAAGCTTTTCTGAAAGCTAGAGAGCAAGATTAAGGAGAATGCAACGAAACTACTAATGGTGACCCCGAAAGAGAATTTGTATCAGAAAAGGAAGGGCATTTAGGATAAGAGAATGTTGTGTCAAAGTGAGGAATTTTATAAGACAAATGTTTTGACAAATGATAGGGAATATGACATTGTAACCCGAAAGCGCTTTATAAAAGAAAATAACTTCTAAAAGTCATGCAAAGTATTATTAAGAAGGGAAATTTTAATATAAATAGATTTTCGTAATTGTTATGTAATATAAATCATCCAATATGGCTGTGAATTTTGGTCATTCTCCTCTATGATGAAAAAAACACTTGAAGCAACGAAGATGGGTTTCTATAGAAGGATGCTGAGAATAGAATGAAAATCAGATTTACGAGGAAGAACTCGCATAATTCCTAGTCTTGGAGATGTTTCATTATTTTTAAATAACCAAATGTGTTAGTGTCCTAAGTAGGCTACTTTATCGTTAATGTTATAGATGTCTAAATACTTTTGGAGATGTTTCATTATTTTTAAATAACCAAATGTGTCATTGTCCGAAGTAGGCTACTTTATCGTTAATGTTATAGATGTCTAAATACTTTTGGAGATGTTTCATTATTTTTAAATAACCAAATGTGTTAGTGTCCAAAGTAGGCTACTTTATCGTTAATGTTATAGATGTCTAAATACTTTTGGAGATGTTTCATTATTTTTTAATAACCAAATGTGTTAGTGTCCGAAGTAGGCTACTTTATCGTTAATGTTATAGATGTCTAAATACTTTTGGAGATGTTTCATTATTTTTAAATAACCAAATGTGTTAGTGTCCGAAGTAGGCTACTTTATCGTTAATGTTATAGATATCTAAATACTTTTGGAGATGTTTCATTATTTTTAAATAACCAAATGTGTTAGTGTCCGAAGTAGGCTACTTTATCGTTAATGTTATAGATGTCTAAATACTTTTGGAGATGTTTCATTATTTTTTAATAACCAAATGTGTCATTGTCCGAAGTAGGCTATTTTATCGTTAATGTTATAGATGTCTAAATACTTTTGGAGATGTTTCATTATTTTTTAATAACCAAATGTGTCATTGTCCGAAGTAGGCTACTTTATCGTTAATGTTATAGATGTCTAAATACTTTTGGAGATGTTTCATTATTTTTTAATAACCAAATGTGTCATTGTCCGAAGTAGGCTACTTTATCGTTAATGTTATAGATGTCTAAATACTTTTGGAGATGTTTCATTATTTTTTAATAACCAAATGTGTCATTGTCCGAAGTAGGCTACTTTATCGTTAATGTTATAGATGTCTAAATACTTTTGGAGATGTTTCATTATTTTTTAATAACCAAATGTGTCATTGTCCGAAGTAGGCTACTTTATCGTTAATGTTATAGATGTCTAAATACTTTTGGAGATGTTTCATTATTTTTTAATAACCAAATGTGTCATTGTCCAAATTAGGCTACTTTATCGTTAATGTTATAGATGTCTAAATACTTTTGGAGATGTTTCATTATTTTTTAATAACCAAATGTGTCATTGTCTGAAGTAGGCTACTTTATCGTTAATGTTATAGATGTCTAAATACTTTTGGAGATGTTTCATTATTTTTTAATAACCAAATGTGTCATTGTCCGAAGTAGGCTACTTTATCGTTAATGTTATAGATGTCTAAATACTTTTGGAGATGTTTCATTATTTTTAAATAAGCAAATGTGTTAGTGTCCGAAGTAGGCTACTTTATCGTTAATGTTATAGATGTCTAAATACTTTTGGAGATGTTTCATTATTTTTAAATAACCAAATGTGTTAGTGTCCGAAGTAGGCTACTTTATCGTTAATGTTATAGATGTCTAAATACTTTTGGAGATGTTTCATTATTTTTTAATAACCAAATGTGTCATTGTCCGAAGTAGGCTATTTTATCGTTAATGTTATAGATGTCTAAATACTTTTGGAGATGTTTCATTATTTTTTAATAACCAAATGTGTCATTGTCCAAAGTAGGCTACTTTATCGTTAATGTTATAGATGTCTAAATACTTTTGGAGATGTTTCATTATTTTTTAATAACCAAATGTGTCATTGTCCGAAGTAGGCTACTTTATCGTTAATGTTATAGATGTCTAAATACTTTTGGAGATGTTTCATTATTTTTTAATAACCAAATGTGTCATTGTCCGAAGTAGGCTTCTTTATCGTTAATGTTATAGATGTCTAAATACTTTTGGAGATGTTTCATTATTTTTAATAACCAAATGTGTCATTGTCCAAAGTAGGCTACTTTATCGTTAATGTTATAGATGTCTAAATACTTTTGGAGATGTTTCATTATTTTTAAATAACCAAATGTGTTAGTGTCCAAGTAGGCTACTTTATCGTTAATGTTATAGATGTCTAAATACTTTTGGAGATGTTTCGTATTTTTAAATAACCAAATGTGTTAGTGTCGAAGTAGGCTACTTTATCGTTAATGTTATAGATGTCTAAATACTTTTGGAGATGTTTCATTATTTTTAATAACCAAATGTGTCATTGTCCGAAGTAGGCTATTTTTATCGTTAATGTTATAGATGTCTAAATACTTTTGGAGATGTTTCATTATTTTTTAATAACCAAATGTGTCATTGTCCAAAGTAGGCTACTTTATCGTTAATGTTATAGATGTCTAAATACTTTTGGAGATGTTTCATTATTTTTTTAATAACCAAATGTGTCATTGTCGAAGTAGGCTACTTTATCGTTAATGTTATAGATGTCTAAATACTTTTGGAGATGTTTCATTATTTTTAATAACCAAATGTGTCATTGTCCGAAGTAGGCTACTTTATCGTTAATGTTATAGATGTCTAAATACTTTTGGAGATGTTTCATTATTTTTAATAACCAAATGTGTCATTGTCCAAAGTAGGCTACTTTATCGTTAATGTTATAGATGTCTAAATACTTTTGGAGATGTTTCATTATTTTTTAATAACCAAATGTGTCATTGTCTGAAGTAGGCTACTTTATCGTTAATGTTATAGATGTCTAAATACTTTTGGAGATGTTTCATTATTTTTTTAATAACCAAATGTGTCATTGTCCGAAGTAGGCTACTTTATCGTTAATGTTATAGATGTCTAAATACTTTTGGAGATGTTTCATTATTTTTTAATAACCAAATGTGTCGTTGTCCAAGTAGGCTACTTTATCGTTAATGTTATAGATGTCTAAATACTTTTGGAGATGTTTCATTATTTTTTAATAACCAAATGTGTCATTGTCCGAAATGTGACTACTTTATCGTTAATGTTATAGATGTCTAAATACTTTTGGAGATGTTTCATTATTTTTTAATAACCAAATGTGTCATTGTCCGAAGTAGGCTACTCGTTAATGTTATAGATGTCTAAATACTTTTGGAGATGTTTCATTATTTTTTAATAACCAAATGTGTCATTGTCCAAAGTAGGCTACTTTATCGTTAATGTTATAGATGTCCTAAATACTTTTGGAGATGTTTCATTATTTTTTAATAACCAAATGTGTCATTGTCTGAAGTAGGCTACTTTATCGTTAATGTTATAGATGTCTAAATACTTTTGGAGATGTTTCATTATTTTTTAATAACCAAATGTGTCATTGTCTTAGGTAGGCTACTTTATCGTTAATATTATAGCTGTCTGAATACTTCTGGAGATGCTTCATTATTTTTTCAAATATCAAAATGACAGACAGAAAATTTGGTGAAATATTCAACATAAAAACATAAAACTCTTATAGTTATGTATACTGATGTGCACGCAAATTCAAAATAAATTTATGATAAAATAAAACCATTAGATCTTGATATCGTTCTCTGGTTCAGGCTCTGATTTCGGAGAAGGAATTAGGTTTCTAGAGATTTATAACAATGAACTGCAAAGCTGGGACAAAATGTTTAGTATCTTTTAGCCTACCGCGCTTCTTTTTAGAGTCTAACGTAATCAGTGTTGCATTGCTATTCAAAGTCTATGACCAAAGAACTTAATAATTCTGGAAGCCGAAAAAGTAAACATATCAGCCAGGTCATTTGGTGGTTACAAAAGAATAAGTTTCAACGTCAATCACTGCTTCATATTCGCCTGATTTGATTTTAATTGCTACCGACATAGTTAATGAAATATTGAGCGCAGACATTCCCGGCATGCTTCACTCATTTCCGTTTAGGGATTTTATTTATTTGTGCCAACTAATGTAGGCGCGTTCGTATGAGGAAAGTTCTTATATGAACTTGCGCGTGATGTAATTTTTCGCTGTCTTTTACGGAGCAAAGTCATGGAATAGCATCAATGATATTTTTAATTTAAAGGTCACTTTTGATGGTAGCCCTTCCAGCAAGGTCCTCTGATATATATATATATATATATATATATACTTATTTATAAATGGAACTTTGTCTCTGTGTGTGTCCGTCACCTATAGACTTCGACACGGCTGAATCGATTTTCTTGAAAATTTACACAGTTGTACTATAAGCGTCTGCGAGTGTTCTTAGCTAGGTTTTGTGTCGAGGAACCCCCAATAACTATCGAAAATTGATAATCGAAAAAATCGGGTTATAGAAGGAGTGGTCCGATTTTAATCAAATTTGATACACTCATAGACAAAGACATGAGAAACGATACTCAGAAGTTTCAAGGATGCAGTTCTTACAATAGTGCAGAAAATTGATAATATATATATATATATATATATATATATATTAAAAAAGGATTAATTCAAAGATGTTGAATGGTCATTTCGATATGAAGATCCCCACGGGGAACGACACATCACCTCAGCAACAGAAAAAAACCTTTCAGAAACTGGAGAAAAATTAGTCTACTTATCCTTTTTAAATAGATTGCAAAGAAATTAAAAAATAAATAATAAAATAAAATATAAATAAAAATAAAGGGAAAGAAAAAGAAAAGGAAAAAGAAAAAGAAAAAGATAGAATAAAATCAAATAAATAAGAAAAGAAAAAAATTGACATCGTCTGGGTTCGCAAAAAAAAGGGGAGAATGTAACTAAAAATTAACAGACAGCCGTGTTAAATCGACGTCAGTTAAAGCAACACGGAAAAAAGGTGGTAAGAGAGATAAAAGAAGGAAGGGAGGGAAAAAGAAAGAAACTAAAGAAAAAAATTTTTTTTAAATATTACAGACGCTGGACAAATTCAAAAACCTAGTTTCCCCAAAACGTTGAAGTATTAGAAAAAGGCCTTTACTTAAAAAGGCATAATTATTAATAAAAGGGAATAAAAAGATATAGGATTTAAAATAAAATTATTTTTAAAAAAATTAGGTCATTTGAAATTAAACTAAATAAAGACAACACTAGGTAAAAAAAACAAACAAAAAAAATGAATTACAATTATTATATATACATACCTATAGAAGTACACACATACATACATATATATACACACAATTTAACGAATAAGAATACAGATATATATATATACACATACACACAAATACATTCAATTTATTACACACTTATATACATATACATGCGCATACACACATATATATGTGTGTACACAGCTATATACAAAAAATTCATATACACATAATATACATGTGTACACATACATGCACACATATATACACACACACGCACACATATATATATATATATATATATATATATATATATATATATTCCATATGCACTCACACACATACATATTAATGAATATTATGAAAAGGAGCATTTAAATAGCTAAAAAAAATTTTTTGAAAATTACATATAGCCCACATACATAAATACATATATATACATATATATACAAACATGCACATCCACACAAACATACACATATACATAAAAAAAAAAAAATTAAAATTAAAATTAAAATTAAAAATTTTTTTTAAAATATTAAAAAAATTATAGAAAAATTTAGAATTTAAAAATTAAAAATTAGAAGTTAAATTTTAAAATCCGCCCTATGGCGGCACTTGTTTATAAATTCCCTTCTAAAGTTCAAAAGTAAGTCCTGATGAGGATACTTCAAAATCAGAATCTTCTCCAATAAACACAGACGACACCTATCACGAAAACTTTTAGGAGTACAAGCTGAGCCTATTAATTTCCAGCTGATTATAGGGTCCTGCCCTTCCTCCTTCATTTCCCAGAACCTACGTGATAGTGCCGTCTGGAATCTCTGTTTAGGGTTCGAAAACGAGTACCTGTGATTATAAAGCCTCTGTTTGAAAGAGCCCGCGGACATGCCAATATAGGTCCGGTAATTGTCCTTCTGGGAAATGAAGGAGGAAGGGCAGGACCCTATAATCAGCTGGAAATTAATAGGCTCAGCTTGTACTCCTAAAAGTTTTCGTGATAGGTGTCGTCTGTGTTTATTGGAGAAGATTCTGATTTTGAAGTATCCTCATCAGGACTTACTTTTGAACTTTAGAAGGGAATTTATAAACAAGTGCCGCCATAGGGCGGATTTTAAAATTTAACTTCTAATTTTTAATTTTTAAATTCTAAATTTTTCTATAATTTTTTTAATATTTTAAAAAAAATTTTTAATTTTAATTTTTTTTTTTTATGTATATGTGTATGTTTGTGTGGATGTGCATGTTTGTATATATATGTATATATATGTATTTATGTATGTGGGCTATATGTAATTTTCAAAAATTTTTTTTAGCTATTTAAATGCTCCTTTTCATAATATTCATTAATATGTATGTGTGTGAGTGCATATGGAATATATATATATATATATGTGTGCGTGTGTGTGTGTATATGTGTGCATGTATGTGTACACATGTATATTATGTGTATATGAATTTTTTGTATATAGGTGTGTACACACATATATATGTGTGTATGCGCATGTATATGTATATAAGTGTGTAATAAATTGAATGTATGTGTGTGTATGTGTATATATATATGTATTCTTATTCGTTAAATTGTGTGTATATATATGTATGTATGTGTGTACTTCTATAGGTATATATATATAATAATTGTAAGTCATTTTTTTTTTTTTTTTTTTTTACCTAGTGTTGTCTTTATTTAGTTTAATTTCAAATGACCTAATTTTTTTAAAAATAATTTTATTTTAAATCCTATATCTTTTTATTCCCTTTTATTAATAATTATGCCTTTTTAAGTAAAGGCCTTTTTCTAATACTTCAACGATTTGGGGAAACTAGGTTTTTGAATTTGTCCAGCGTCTGTAATATTTAAAAAAATTTTTTTTCTTTAGTTTCTTTCTTTTTCCCTCCCTTCCTTCTTTTATCTCTCTTACCACCTTTTTTCCGTGTTGCTTTAACTGACGTCGATTTAACACGGCTGTCTGTTAATTTTTAGTTACATTCTCCCCTTTTTTTTGCGAACCCAGACGATGTCAATTTTTTCTTTTCTTATTTATTTGATTTTATTCTATCTTTTTCTTTTTCTTTTTCCTTTTCTTTTTCTTTCCCTTTATTTTTATTTATATTTTATTTTATTATTTATTTTTTAATTTCTTTGCAATCTATTTAAAAAGGAAAAGTAGACTAATTTTTCTCCAGTTTCTGAAAGGTTTTTTTCTGTTGCTGAGGTGATGTGTCGTTCCCCGTGGGGATCTTCATATCGAAATGACCATTCAACATCTTTGAATTAATCCTTTTTTAATATATATTTGCTCTGTAATATTTTATTACATGGAGCTCTCTTCCTGTATCATTTTTTAATATTAAAATAAATTTTTAATATTAATTAGGATCGGGTTTTTTGGAATTTACCTTCCTGCTTTTTTCCCTTGGATTGAAGTATCTGAATTAAAATATATATATATATATATATATATATATATATATATATATATATATATATATAAAAGGCAAGATGTTTCTGTGTGTGTGTCTGTTTATTTGCCTGTATGTCTGCATTTTTTTCAGCCCTTTTATTTTAGTTTTTGCTTCGGGTTTGGCTTTAAGTAAGTATAATTGTAGTTCTTGGTCTCAGCCATGATACCATTTACTCAGAGGACTTATTTAGCCTTTAAAATTCAGTTTACGACGAAAAAAACTTATTTGATATCGATACCAGGAAATCAAATTTTGACTTACATCCATTCATTTTTCTTTCATTCTACGGTGTCACTTTAAATAGAAACAAATATTGCTTTTTAGACTTTCGTGCCAACGTCCAAAGAGTCTGAGCTCCAGGACCATGGATTAGTTTTAAATCTTTCATTACACCCGAGCAACGCCGGGCTATACTACTAGTAACTATATATTTATGCTGTACCACTGTATTGAGCACCTTTAAAAATTAATATTAAACTGTGGAATATACTTCCATTAGCTGAAACCACTTAAATTATATATATATATATATATATATATATATATATATATATATATATATATATCGCTTAAATAATTATAATTTATTTGCTTGAACATTATTTTTAATAAATATTCGTATATGGGTAAATGTTTTTTATTTAATTAAATAATATATATATACATGAATATTTCCGAGAAATTTTTAAAGAAAATACTTATCATTCGGCAGGATTCAAACCTGTGACCCCTTACAACATAGAGAAAGCTGTCAATTGATCTGACGCGTAGTCGAACTCTCGACTGCAAATGATTTCAGTCTAAACGAAACCAGATCAAGCCTTATAGACACAAACTTCTATTTATCTTGATATCTATCTTTGCTGTGAAAGTGTATCTAATGTAAATAAGTAAAAACATACAATGTTGCGGAAAGTTTTGAAGATTTACGAAATGGATTAACAACCGATATATATATATATATATATATATATATATATATATATATATATATATATCTCACTTGAGATGATATTCAACCAAAATCGACCGATTCCTCCACTGTTTTGTCACAACGATCTATCTGGGTGTTCTTAATAGGAACATTTTCGGAAGTATTATTTTTAGTGTAGAAATTCTGTTAGTGCCCTCTACTAATTTCTTTTGGATTTGGATAAATACTACTTATTCCCTTGGATATACAGAAATTAAAATATACGAAACAATATCAACCAAAATCGACCGATTCCTCCACTGTTTTGTCACAACGATCTATCTGGGTGTTCTTAATAGGAACATTTTCGGAAGTATTATTTTTAGTGTAGAAATTCTGTTAGTGCCCTCTACTAATTTCATTTGGATTTGGATAAATACTACTTATTCCCTTGGATATACAGAAATTAAAATATACGAAACAATAGGGGAAGAGCCTATTCACAACATTAACCTATTTCAAAAGTACATGGAATAGAAGTGTTTGTCATCTGATATCAGTAGACTGATTTATTTGTTTCTACAACATAGCAAACTTTTGTTATTTAAATACAGAAAATAATTAAAAAATTAAAAATTCATTGATGATAATAAAGATTCACTGATCCAAGATCTACTAATTAATCCATTGCTGGTGAAGGTGTATTCATATGTTCCCCAACTCTATTTGTGCGACGAAACCCAACTGGAATTCCGAGCCTATTATTCATTGCACCACACAGACTTCCAACCTTACAGCGCTTGGCTATTTCCACGTGGTCATCTATCTAAGTTTCATGATCGGCAGGATGCGCGACTCATGCGTCGTTTCCTGTCAAGATAAGATTACTTTACTCTCTTTCGTTATCCCTTTCTCTCTCTCTCTCTCTCTCCTGTAATATTTAGGACGTGGTTATCCACAGCTTCTTTTTTGTTTTTAGTAATAATTGCTCCTTTTTGACTCAGGGGTTCTTGTGACCACATCCATGTTTTCAAGTAAGTTTATTCTCTTTTTCTACGTTTTTTGAAGACATAGGTAATCATGGCTCTCCAGAGCTTGCTATATTTTGTTTCTCTCAATAATAATTGCACCTCTTTGTTTTTGCAGTTCTTCTTTCTCTGTCGATTTGCTCAAAATGTCAAGGAAGTACCATTATATTTTCAAATGTTTCTCTTACATTTGGTGTGCCCGTAAGTATTACATTTTTATATATTAAATATTTTTTACTACATGATTTGTTTCCCAAAATCCCCCTATACTTTTCTGATTGTTGACAGAAATGTGTTGTTTCTATTTATCTTAAAGCATCGTCATTTATCGCATTCTGTTTCATGTCTCAAACTTTGTCGAAGTCGGTGTAATCTGGCTGCCCTGTGCCTCTTCTACAAATACTTTCACGGCTTCTGCTCCAATGAACTTACCTCACTGGTTTCCCTCTATGTATGGATTTACTCGAGCTACTAGACTAGCAACTAGATCCCACCCTTTTACAGTGAAGCCGATAAAATATAACCGCAATTTTTACTGTATCAGTTTCTTTTCTCGCACTTCCCGCCTGTGGAATTTTCTTGCTTCCCCAACAGCTACAATCTCCAAGAAGGTCAATAGTCAACTCCTATCTCACTAACTCGCATTCTTTCTCTCTTTTCTCCATCTTCTCCACCCCATCACACCTGTATACCCATCCTTCTATTACCCTCTTATGGACATCCCCTATAACCTACCCTTTTTTTCATCATATCCCCTTTGTAACCCCTTGTGCAACAGTGGCAGTAAAACTGCTTTGCTTGGGGAAAAAGGAATAAAAAATACGTATATTTCGGTTCTATTAAGTATTTTTTATTTATATTAAAACTATCTAGCATCCATTGCCATGTAGGCCTATTGAACTTCTAACTTTTTTGGCAAATAATTAGAGGTTCTAATCAACTCTGAATTGGTTAATCATCTCACTTCCAGACAAGCTATATAGCTTCTGTAGATGTTAATAAATATTGTTGAAAGGATCTAACAAGGTTCAATTAGGAATAGTGAAGCTAGGGATTTTGCTTTGTATAACTCGAAGGCGTTTGACTGGGTTTGGCATGGTGGTCTTCATAAGTTAAAAGTTTCTGATTTCTATTCGATTTTTTGATTTCATTAATTTTTTCTTATCAAATCGCGAAATGAAAGCTATCTTGAACAGTCACTCTTCCAAATCATTTTACATTAATGCAGGTGGCCCCAAAACTATATCCTTAAACCTACGTTGTTTCTAATTTTCTCTAACAACCTTCTCAGTGATATCAATTCTTGACCAAATATCTATGCTGATGACACAACTATCTACTCCTGTCTTAATGGTAAGCCAGATATGTTCGATAGGGTTAAAATGACAGCTGATTCTCTAAGTTATTTGGACTATTGCCATCATGGATTGTCTCTGGCCCAAATTGATGAAACAAACACTCATCCTGGTTTAGAAAACGTTCATGGAAACAAGTTGGATCTGCTTCTAATAGTGTAAGATTTTTACGTGATGTAATCAGCGTGGGCCAATTTTGATCAGGTGTTAGAAGACGTGGCGACCACCAAGCAGACGATTGACTATCGCCTGTCTCCCATCACTATGTAGTGAACACGATCAATTTTTTCCACGTTGATGGCAGTTGCAGGACGTCCATTTCTTGGGGCATGTTTCAGATTCTCTCTCACTCCTATATACAGATGTCCACTTCTGCACTTATGATAAAGATGGCATGTTATCTACTAATGTAGCAACGATGTCAGCATGAGTGTTCGTGAGAGTTAAGCCATTTTTCTGCTTGGTGCTTAATAATACTATAATGCCACATTTTGTCCATTTTTAAGAGAAGTCGCTGAACATTACTTTTTAAGTCTTTGGAAATTCACATGTCAGTTTATCTGGGAAACTATTAATAATAAGAAGAGTGGAAATGAATGCATTTATTAATGAGAAGGGCTGAAATTAATTCATGTAAGATTCCACAACTGTAGAATTACTCCTTCATAGTCAGTATACGAAATTATTTCAGTTCACCATCGTAAATGTTAATCGTTAACTTCTGTTTTACTAACCCCTGTTCTGCTGTTCTCTCTCCTCAGTAATGTTTTACGCTTTCTCATATTCTTTCACTCTCTGTAAGTTTTTGTATCTTAGTTTCTTTATTGCCTTGCTTGTGGTGAAATGATTAAAAATGGTAGGGCTGATATTATATAGCTGGCTGAAATTCTTTTCTAAGTTTATTTCCCATCTTTTATCGAGTAGCTTTTTTAATACATCACCTCAGTTAAAACAAATTAAACATAGGAGAAAAGGAAAATGAGCATAGAATTGGATGCGTGAGGTTAGTTTTATGTAATACAGCCAGTTGCTGCAAAACCCTAATATTGATCTAATGACCCGAATGTTATTAAATAACCTGTACAAATATAGGCGTCCTGGGTATGACCCTAAACTGCATCCGGCACCAAGGCCTCTGTTTGGGAGGCTTTGAGGAGCATGGAACCACCTCTTAATTGCTGTTGTTCTCAGGTCCACCCTGTTAGGGTTTCAACTATGAGTAAATAGTTGACCCCCAAATCGGTGTCAAAATGCTATGAAAGTATTTCTCAGCAAAACTTTTTGAATGAAGAACGTTACCAACAAAACTTTATTGAATAAAAAATGTTACCAACAAAACTTTATTGAATGAAAATATAAACAAACAAAAACAATAAAACAAATAAACTAAATAAAACAAATCAAAACGATTTTCAGCATTAAATAACCTAATGAAGGTTGATATGCTGGTTAAATGAGCCAACCAACCAACCAACCAATCAGATCTAGGCTCTGCTTGTTAACTCATTGTCTTCAAAATTGAACAGTGGTGTATGTAACCCATTTTCATCACCTATTATGACATAGTTAAAGAGTAATTACTTAATGAATCCAAAGCTGTACAAGAATATTTAAACTGTCAACAGTATAAAAACGCTTTATTAAATCAATGATTAAAATAACCTCCAGAGAATGAAGTCTGAAGGTTTTAAAGACCTTAATTCTTTAAATGTTTAGCGCTATAGAATAAAAGTCAAAAATCGCAGAAATTCCATAAATTGAAGACTTTCAACAGCAGTTACAATAAAAGTGCTACTGAAGGAAACAATAATAACATAATCTTTCGACACTACTTAAAACAAAAGATTAGGCAGGAAAATGATATCAATATTAGAAAGAGATAAAACAGGTACTATACTAGAAAAAGCTACTGTGCTGACAAATTTTGGGGGGCAAACGTTTTAATAGATTTCAATCGGGAGTAATGTCAATGAAAGTTGAATATTCCCTTATAATGGTAACAGTTTATTTAAAAGAAAACGTTTGACATTCACCGAGGAGCCAATACTACTGTCAGTTGAAATTTATAAAATCTTTATCTTAAAACAATTTTTCAGCAAAATAGCTTGCTGAAGTCCAATATCTCTTATCGTTATTTTGAACATTGGTGAGGGTTTCCTTCCTAATCGTTTATCTGAAGTAGTGTGGAATGCCAACACATTGATTGTGTCATTATTTTATTTTCTAGTTACAGGTGATATTAATTTTATTTGTGAATGTTGGAAGGACTCAAATGATGTTGCTTGTATTACTTCATACAGTTCTGTGTTTACGATTATGTAGCGCCAGTTAATAGGTTAAAAAAGGTTGGAATTGGATCAGGTGTTATATTGTTTTGCCTTTTGTTAATGTAATTTAGAACTTTTAAAATCTGAAAAACTGATGTTGCAAGCTTAGAAAGATTTGCCTAATAGCAAACTTAATCCTCTAGAGCACATTTTAACATATGTAAATTATTTTAGGTAGACAGTCATTATTTAGAATGCAGCTAACATTGTTATCGAATATCAATGAAGAGGTATTGGTAACATCTATCTACCTGGTATTCAGTTGCATTTCTAACTTCAGATGTCCTATTTAACGATCGAATTTCTAGCGTCCGATCATTTCGCATGAAGAGATTTCTGCCAATTGTTGTCTAATGGCTCCCTCCCATGCGTCTACTGACCACCATTAACGCTCTGGTCGAGCTAAACTTATACTGCATGTAAGTAACCCTGTTAGAAGATTTCTTTTGTTTGAGACAAGAGATGAAAACGCGACGATAATAATCATATTAAAGATATAATGAGAATTTATTCTAAATATTTTCTTTTTAATGGCCACAAACCCTCAAAATAAACAAATCCCCAAATTCCCACAGGGGCCTGCAGCGCCTTCTATTTGAGAGAGACAATAAAGCATGCTAAGTTGGTATTTGTCTATATTTCTGAGATGAGGTAGTATTTACATTATTCGGCCTGTTGTCCTCAACTTTGTTGTCATTTGTACGACGTTTCGGCAGCTGTACGCTCCGGCCTTCTTCAGGTGCTAGGTGCTATATCTACTGGGCCATGTGTCCTAAAGGACACATGGACCATTGGATATAGACTTTGGTTAGTTCCTGACTTTACTTTTAGAGTTGTGAGTTCAATACCAGCCTACAGCAGTGGTAAACAAGTAACCTGCAGGGTTAGATGGAGATAACTCATGACGTCCAATTCCATGCAAGGAATGAGGATGATATACAGAATAAATGTAATAAAGGGTTCGGTTCAAAATTCCTAGCACCTGAAGAAGGTCGGAGCGTACAACGACCGAAATGTTGTACATATGGCAAGAAAGACAAGGACAATAGTCCGTATAATTTAAATACTGTGCGAGGTTGGTATTCAGTAAAACTATATTACAAAAAGCTATTTAGAAGTTTGAGGTCAGGGATTATCTTCTTTGTTGACATAATCCCTGGGTTTTTGCTATTCGGTAATCATTCATATTTGTGTGTAGGGTGTAATTATTCGGTAATCATTCATATTTGTGTGTAGGGTGTAATTATTCGGTAATCATTCATATTTGTGTGTAGGGTGTAATTTTATAAAGAAATGCTCACGATGCCCTGGTTATAGAATTGTGTTGTGACTTTGGTTAACAACAAATGTTTGTTGCTGGACATTTTGCAAATCTGATAATTAAAGAAAAGGAAGAAGTAGTAGTAGTAGTAGTAGTAGTAGTAGAAGAAGAAGAAGAGCAGTGGTAGTAGTAGTAGCAATAATAACAATTTTTGTTTAGGAAACAAAAATGACTAAATGAAAGATCAGAAGTAATATGAAGATGTAATCACACCTATAGATACATATTAGGTTCATACAAACCTGGATGAAAGTGTTTTAAGTAACTTTTCCCTAATTTCGAAAGTGAAATTATTGGTTGTTTAAAAATTTCAGTCGCGCGTTCGTAAAAATCACTGTTGGAAATTTTAAAAACTATGGAAAATCAGTTATTGTAAAATGCCTGAAGATACCGAAAGGTTGAAACTTAAATAGCGGAAACACCTCGTTTCCAAATGGAAAATATAGTCATCCGCAGACAGATTTGTTTCGCTGTATCACAGCTCATTAGTACGGTTAGACATCCGATTGCTTTCTACCCAAAATTGAAATCCGATCGAATTGGCGTCAGTCGGCGATTCTATCTCTGAGCTATGGGCACTCGGTAAAATGAAGCAGACTTTTAGCGTGTAATATACCATGTATAAATACGCTAGTAGTTAGATTGTTCTAATTCTTTAATTAGCAGTATTTTAATTCATTCTGATTTATGCAGAAAAATGTGACACCGGTTGCTATCTGTTTAAAATGCAATCTGATTGGTTGATTGTACCAAAAATTGATGGCCATACAGTTTTGTTGTCAAAAGTTGGAACTGTTATAGTTTAGCGAACGTGGCTAATGGCATCGAAAATGTTAAGAAGTTCATGACAAAATGAGTTAAGTGTTTTTTCGGACTTTACTAGCAATCCCCAAAAAGTTCAATGTGTACAGATAAAATTTATGTGTGTGTGTGTGTGTCTGTGTGTGTGTGTGTGTGTGAGAGAGAGACAGAGACAGATAGATAGACAGACAGACAGGCAGACAGAGTGTGCATTTGTAAAAATACTTTTAATGTATCCTATTTTGATGGAATGCGAAGGACACTGTGACATCAATAAAAAATTTTGAAAAAAAAATGGTGATGGTGGCAATAGCAGAATAAACAAAAAAATTGTACATGAATGTCTGTGTGTATATAAATAAGAAACATCGCTTTATGACGCACCATAAGTTGAGGTTCCTGTATTTTCAATGCAGAATTTAGGGCAAGCAGTCCTTTATTTGAAGGATTGTTGAAATATGATTTTTCTAAACTATATTTACCTTTACCCAGGCTATGCTAAATTTGGAACATATATTTGAAACGAGAGTTTGCTGAACGTTCTACTGAAATGATTGTTGAAATGTTTTGCTGAAAAGTTTTGCTGAAAAGGTTTACTGAAGAGATTTGCTGAAATGACAGAATACTGAATAGGTTCTTATCTGATGATTGGATCGTTTTTATAAACATGAGAAGCATATTGCTTAGCAATGTCAAGTGAGTATTGTACAATGCCAAGGTTTAGAAATAAATGTGCGAATTTTTTTTGTGTACTGAAATTCGAAAAGATATATATATCAGCCATGTACTCCCGGAACGGGATGCCATATGCATATTAGAATACAAGTTATAGGTGTGGCAGCTTTTGTGGTAATTTATTATAACACTCAAGAATAAAGATTTTTCACTTTTGACATTTCAATTATTGCTGCTTGAATTCGTGTTTTTAACCTTACACCTGACAAAACCCTGTTATTTCTGACGAAATTTCTATAGCAAGACATGCTTACTGTTTTACACAGATCCTTTCAAACCATGTTCTTTGAATTTGTTGTTTTTATACTAAAATTCCCCAAAGCTTAAATCAAAAGCCACTAAAGGTAGTGATTTACTGTTGAAACGGTAATGATGAATGAGGTGTGTGATATGAATGAAGGAAGAACCGGTAGAAAAATATTTTAGGGTGATAGGACAAAATACGGTTATTTCTGATGAAATTTCTAAGGCAAGACGTACTTACTGTTTTTATACACACATCCTTACAAACCATCTCCTTTGAATTTGTTGTTTTTATACTTAAATTCACCAAAGCTTTGCCCAAGAGCCACTCAAGATTGTGATTTACTGTTGAAACGGTAATGATGAATGAGGTGTGTGATATGAATGAAGGAAGAACCTGTAGAAATAATGGTTAGGATGATAGGAAAGATAGATAATGGTTGACCCTTGAAATGAAAAAGCTAAGCTTTAAGTTCTCTGGGAAGCACACGTAAGTCTTTTCAACAAAGTAGCAGTTTCTGAGTATTTACATTGTTCGGACTATTTGTACGACGTTTCGGCTGTTGTACGCTCCAGGCTTATTCAGGTGTTAGGAATTTCGAACGGAACCCTTTATTACAATCACTGATGTATATGAACTCCATTCCTTGCATAAAGCTTCAATTGGATGTCATGAATTATCTCCCTCTAACCCTTCAAGTTACTTGTTCACCACTGCTGTAGACTGGTATTGAAGTCACAACTCTAAGAGCCAAGTCAGGAACTAACCAATGTCTATATCCACTGGGCCATGTGTCCTTAAGACTGAATTTTTGGGACTTATAAATCTAATTTCCAGTATCCTTTTTTTTTTTTTACAAGAGTTGATATTGCAATTTTTTGATGTTAATGTTTTTCTCTAGTATTTCTGATGTTAATGGTTTTCTCTAGTATTTTTTACCAGAGCTCATATGGCAACTTTGGCACTAATGACTTTCTCTGGCACTCCGTAGTACAGTTTCCCATACTGTGTTCATCTTTATGCAGTTTCTTCTTATCAGTAAAGTATAAAATGAATTAGGATGATTCAACCTTGTGTGCGTGTCGTGGATGTAAAGGTCTGAACTGGTAGACCTAAGTGTTATGGTGAAACACACCTTCTCCTCAGATAATGAACTCTCCCTCTTATATTAATAAGAATTAACAGGAAGTTAACGGAAGAAGTACTTGGGAAGTTATGATCATTGGGGAATTTTAAATGTTGTTATCTTTTGCCCATGACCTCCATTGAAAATTGTACATATGGGAGTTAAGTAGAACTACATAGGGCATCTGAGGTATTATGGTGGACGTGGTAAGAATGGTAAGTAAAAATGTGGTATTATGGTGTAAGGTTTATTGTAAGTGTGTCAGGGTCGACGAAAGTGAATAGCTAAGTTAAACTAGGACAGATGATGACTAGCCTTCCCCATCCCCGTTTTAGGCCTTGTGCCATATTTGTACTTAGTACAATAAATAATGAAGTTCTTGGAAAGAAAATTGTACATATGGGAGTTAAGTAGGACTACATAGGGCATCTGAGGTATTATGGTGGACGTGGTAAGAATGGTAAGTAAAAATGTGGTATTATGGTGTAAGGTTTATTGTAAATGTGCCAGCGTCGACGAAAGTGAATAGCTAAGCTAAATTAGGACAGATGAAGACAAGCCTTCCCCATACCCAGTTTTGGTCTTGTGCCACATTTACTAGGCAGCTGATAGAAAACTACTTCACAGCACTAAGGAATGTAGTTAGCCTGAAGTTTAGTCATAGAAATGGTGATAGAGTCTCACGGGTTTAACAAAGTTTCGGTTATGGGTTCGTAGGATGGAGATTAATTAATCCCCCACAAGGCCGATTAAACCTTATTGTACTCTATCAACGGTAGAAAGTGCGGATTGGGCAGCTCTAGTTTAGTCTAGAATTTCTACTTCATTTTTTGTCTGATCCGTGGCTTGTAAAGATAGGATTGCATGGTAAGGAATATCAGGAACTTTCTTGAGGAGTCCAAGGTAACAACTACCCATCCAGGCTTTTCAGCGATGGATCGTTTATAAAACTCACTTGACATCTGTAGTTTATTTAAGAGCCATTAGACGTTCGAGAGCTTTTAATCATGAAGAAAGTTAAACACATATTCGGTTTATTTCTACTTTCTTTTACGTCAACCTTGTACTATAAACCTAAAGTAAACCCAACTACGATAAATAATCAGAGGTTTATATTCTGAAATAATTCATGAAAAAGTGATTGGCCAATCTACCAATAATTTTTCCCAAATTCTTAAAACATTTAAGAATAATAACATAATCTGTAGAAACTGTCAGTTTCAATGAAGATTTGATTACTATTTTCATAATGTCTATATATACAAACACTTTTCTTCTATAAATATTTAAGATTATAATGTTATATAAAGATATAACGTTCTCACTCTGTTGTAGAGGAATATCCTGTCCTAACCCAGAATGGATATGGTCCGGTCTATAGAAAACTTGGGACTAGAGCGAACTACAGAGTCATCGTCACTAGATGGGAGCTTACGTCACTAGACGAGAGCATTGTTCACTAGACGGACGCATACGTCCTAGACAGAGACATTGTCTACTTGATTGTTATACCTGTTACTATTTGTTGGTGTTCGTGTATTGACTATTGGTTTATTGTACTGTGTTCTAATAAATCCCTATGAATATATTTGCAGTGTTAAGTATTATTCTTGCACTATTCTTTTTTTTTCCTGATTATCCCCTCACGGGATATATCACACTCACTTCCGTTGTTTATAGCAGAGCTTGGAATAAGAGTGTGTAGAGTGTAAGTGTAGTCATTTCACCACATCACAAATTTTCCATCAGTGATCATGGCTCATGCAGCAGTTTTAAACCAATAGCAACATTACTCACGTTCATTGACCTCTATATTCCTCAGATATTTCCGCTTTCGACTTTTTTCAACAATATTTCAAGACGTAGAGAAATTCCAAGATAATGTGGATATATATTGTAGTTTTCTTTGTACAGCACCAGTCCCGATACATTTTGAAGAGATCTTATTTAGACCCAGGTTATATGAGAACTATTTTTATGAGGAAAAGAGATATAGTGTAATATACATGCAAAACTTACAATGTACATACTATCTCTGTTACTTCTGGGCACCTCGGCGTGGTTTAATGGTCAGCAAGCTTGTCCTGCGAGAACCTATTACAATTGAGTACTGACACTGTGGTTGTATTTATCTTTTACAAGCAGTATAGCCCGGCGTTGCTCGGGTGTAATGAAAGCTTTAAAACTAATCCAATCTAATTTAAAACTAATCTAAGCTCAGACTCTTTGGACGTTGGCACGAAAGATTAAAAAGCAATAGTTGTTTCCTGTTAAAGCGAAACCGTAGACTGAAAGAAAAATGAATGGATGTAAGTCAAATTTTGATTTCCTGGTATCGATTTATATATGTATATATATTATCAATTTTCTGCACTTTTGTAAGAACTGCAACCTTGAAACTTCTGAATATCGTTTCTTATGTCTTTGTCTATGAGTGTACCAAATTTGATTAAAATCGGATCACTCCTTCTATAACCCGATTTTTTTCGATTATCGATTTTCGAGATTTATCGGGGGTACCTCGACAGAAAATCTAGCTAAGAACACTCGCAGATGCTTATAGTACAACTGTGTAAATTTTCAAGAAAATCGGTCCAGCTGTGTCTATAGGTCACGGATACACACATACACACAGACACAAACACACACACAAAGTTCCATTTATAAATAAGTTTAGATAGATATTATCGACATCACACACACACACACACACACACACACACACACACACACACACACACACGCACAGACACACACACACACACACACACACACACAATATGACCCCAGAAGTTACTTTAACTTAATAATAAAAAATTATAATAAAAAACAAAGCAATAACAAAATTAATAAAAATGCACGAATTTTAAAAAGTGGTATTTTTCTTTTGTCACCGCTATTACCGTATACTTTCTTACAAATTATATTTATTTATTTACAGTATTCACATTATTCGGACTATTGTCCTCATCTTTTTCCTAGCCCCTGAAGATGGCCAGAGCGCACAACGGCCGAAACGTCGTACAAATGGCAACAAAGATGAGGACAATAGTCCGACTAATGTAAATGCTGTAAATACTACCTCATCTCAGAAATATAAACAAATACTATTTATTTACATTGTGCTGCCTGTTTTCCTTCTCTTTAGTGTCATATTCACAAAATTTCGGACGTTATACGCTCCGGCCTTCTTCAGGTAATTCGAATTTTGAAACAGACCCTTTGATTCGACCACTGGGGTAGATTGTACTTGTTCCATGAGTCATGCTATTTTCGGATGATTTAGTTAACTTCATTTAACTCTGTCACCAGGTATTGAACTCACAAATCTTTGGGTCAAGTCACTAGATATTCACAATTATAGACGAATAGTGAATTATAAGTATATTTTTATAGGCTCATTCTTAGTTGCTAGTTCTTTCTTTTACAATATTGCAAATTAACAACTGAATAAATTGTAACACCCCAACTGACCGTCCTAACAATTTCTCCGGCGGCCGTTCTCCACGCTGTGATGTTGCCGGGAGATTGTAGAAAATGTCGGCCGAACAGCTGGGGGTACAAGATTGACTATAAGGAACGAACTTCCACAACTTGGATGAGTTAAAAGGATGCTTTATTCGTTTAGAGTTAGCCTTTTCGGTTGGGGCAGGCGAATGTGACACACAGCTCTAACTCTAATTAATGGAGATCAACAAACCCGAACTGAACGAAACAAGACGAACGGAGTTTCTTACTTCAAGCTCGCGACCGGCTGAACTCAACTCTACTTAACTGACTCGGAAAAATTACCTGAATTTATCCAAAATTGACCGAAAATCCGGAAATCCGGAAATGCTTTAGACCACCGGTGACAAGCACCGGCGACTGTAAGTCTGAAATTTCAGTTATCTTTTTTTTTTATCTTAATAAGGCTTCCGCCGGAAAAGTCTTAATGTGTGGTCAAGATACAGTAAAGGACAGCCTTTGACCGGGTCATCGAAAACCCACCTGCTGAACTGTATCTCTTTATCACATTAAATCACTGAGTCAAATATTTACCGGATGAGTGGTAGGACTTAAAACAGTAATCGGATACCGTTGTCTCTTACACAATTTTCCTCATAAAAGAAAAAGTGTTTATTTATTTATTTATTTTTTCCTCTTCTTTTTCACTTTTGTTAAATATGTTTTTAAACTATTTTCAATTCAAATCTATTTTCTATTTTAATCTATTATAATAAAATACATATATGCCTAGTTATCGTGTCACAAAATATTGTTTGAAATTTTTGTTGTTTGTTTTCAGAAAAATATATTAGTTCAGTTTCATGTACATTCTAAAAGTAGATTTTTAAATCTGTAAATATTCTTCTTTTTATGTGCCGTGTTCCTTCAGGGCATAGGCAATCAGGGACACCTACTTACCCCTATCTCTTGTCGCTTTAAACACTTTCTTTCTTGGCATCTCCCCTAAACCCCGCTTCGTCATCCACTTGCTCAAGTCTACGTTTCACGCTGTTTTCTCCTGTCTTGCTTCCCCTATCCGTCCTGTAAGTATTAGATTCTCCAAACCCTCCTTCCTAATCCTTTTTTTTATCTGCAGTGTCTCTTCAGGAAGTAGGCGATCATGGCCTTCCACATGTCCCTAACCCTAATGGGTCTTAGCAGTCTCTCCAAAACCTGTTACGCCATTCAATTCCTCAAGATCATCAAGTATCTCTGTCTCTCTTTTCCTCTATCTGACCTATGAGTATCAGATTCTCCAAGCCCTTCTTCCTTATTACATGTCCCAGGAAATTCAACTGTGTTTTCTCAGATGTCTCTTCCTAAGTATAAGTTCCTTTTAATCAGCATAAGCGGTGTTAAGAGAAAAACGTTTTTTACTTGGTCCTAAGTTGTGCATTGTGGTGCATTAGATATCGGCTCGAAACGAGAAATTGGTAAACCGAGTTAGAATTCCAGTTGAATTCGTTACATTCACTTATTTGGAAAAGGTATTAATCCATTGTTTGTTCCTCCAGCTAAGGGTTAAATAGCAGGACACATTGGTTTCTATAGCCTTGCTTGACAACCAGTCTACCACAGAAAGTAATGATAACATATTGCGGGAAAATCTTCTGCCCGGACAGTCATGTCTCTTTCAAAACATGGTCACCAAAGCGTGTATCACGTATAGTACTTAACTGACTGGGTCTTAAATATTAACTTTCTCTTTTTAATATTTGAGAATGTTTTAGGAAAGATAGTAGAATGGTTTCTTATTACCTTCTTTACGATTTGGAATTCAGGGTTTTCTTTTTTATAGACTAGTTAACACGCATTTTTATAGACCCAACTTTACCCTACCATTTAATCTATAGTTGGTAGGGTGGTGAATTTTGGTTTTCTACAAAAATATTTAGAAAGGATCAAACCCAAATAATAACCATTAAGAGACCCGGACAGGCTCAACTTCGACTTTGTACATGAGAAGATAACTTCTAAATAAATACCTTACAGAGTCACAGAATGTTTCCTTCGGTAACTATATCCGGTTCTATTATTGGCCTCTCTGTTTCTTGAATCTTGATCTGATATTGTCCTCCCTGTATCTTGAATCCTGTTTTGTTATTTTACTCTGTTTTCTAAATCTAGTTTGGTTATTATCCACAATGATTCTTGAATAGTGTTGTGTTATTGTTGTTATGTTTAGTATATCGCGTAGTGTTAGTCATTGATACGTGGTACACCGTTAGGCGTGACGTAATGGAGTGGCGACAGTTTTCGACTCAGCTCTAAAATACAACTCAGCTAATTTGCATATGACACCACACGGAGCGTTCGTATACTCTTGTTTTTTCTTTCGCTACGTCTAACAACTCTTGATTTATATAGTTCTTCCTTATGGTCCTCCCTTCTTTTTTTTTATTGGCGACTTAGGTCTTTCTTCATCCTCTTTTTCATAATCTTTTCTACTCCATTTATGTTTATTTATTGTTCATCGTCAACACTTCAGTTTTCTCTCTCTTCTTGCTCTTGCGTTTCTGTTCTCTGCTTCCTCACTGTAGTTACCTTCATCCTCCCGACTTTGGTCTTCCATCTCCACACCATCCGACACCATCCTTCTTCTAAATTGATCCGCATGAGCCAAAACATACAGCCCTTTCTTCTCGATCAAAGGCGTATTATTGTCTCTCTGCAGAAGAAAGTTCGCTTCTTCGGGATTTTGCACCTTTGTCTTTCTTGTAACATATTATCTCCCTTGTGGCGAAAGGCATGATAATGGGTGCTCTATTCTTTCTATCCATAAGGGCCGATGAATTCAACTTTCTCTCCACGTGTCGACCTATAACTGGAGAGCATTTTACCTAGAAACGCCTCAACATTTTCAGTAACAAGCGAGTATGCCTTCAAAGTCATTTTAAGTATTTGTACCTTCCGCTCTGCGATTCCTTTGCATTGAGGATGGCACAAAGAAATTTTATTCGGCACGCAGCCTATCCGTCTCATGTACATAATTTTTTCAGGAGCGTTATGTGACATTGACGCTTAAGCTGCTCAATTTCTTGCAAATACATATCTCAAAACCTGTTTAACTGTAGACGCTCCCACGTCCTTAACCTTGATTACTTCTGGCCAACCAGAATACGCATTTACCATTATGAGGAATGATCCTATGCTACTGACGTGTGTGTGGTCCATATGCAATCTAAGCCATGGTTGTGCTTATTTAGGCCATGAATGCTCTTTTTGGTTGAATTTACTTTCATTGCGTTTTGGTCATTTATTAAAAAAATCTTCAATATCCTTTAGATAACTTGGCCACCATGCTTGTTATTTTATTCTTCTGCGTGTCGCCGTGACGCCGCAATGCAGGTCATCGTGCTCTTCTCCCAATATGTCTGTCTTTAACGCCCGCAGATATACTCTCACTTCACCATTGCATATAATTCCATTCTCAACTGTTAACTTATGCAGTTTCTCCTTAAATCGCTTCACCGCTATTGAACAATTGTTTCACTATTTATTCCTTATTCTTTCCATTATTTTCCTCAATACTGGATCGTTCTCGGTCTGATTGTTTAATCTGCTGACCGGAAGTACGCCCATTTCTACCTGTCGTCCTTAGTTCCATATTCATCGTTCCTTTTACAAACCGTAATATCCATAAAGCATCTACATTACGGATGGTATTTCCCTTAACATATGCAATGTCAAAACCAAATGCCATGATTTTAATGACCCAGTATAAAATTCTCCATGACGTAACCTTCGGCAACTCTTTCCTTAGATTAATAATAAGCCCCAACGGCTTGTGGTCTGACTTTAGTATAAATTTATTACCTAGTAATGTGTCCTCTTCATACTGCAAACAATCGCTAACGCGTTTTTTTCACTGTTTGACTAATTCATCTCTGCCGTTATCAATCTCCTAGATAAATGCATTATTGGATAATCCTCCTGCGATAGGATGGCAGCAATCGCTTTCTCACTTGCGTCTGTGGTCAACGTTATCTATTTCTTAGGATTAAACACCCTAGTTATAAATTCCTTTTTCATAATTGCTTTTCCTATCCTAAAAGCGTTACTTCGTTTTTGTGTCCATTCAAACTCCGTGACTTTTTTACGCAACTCTGACAATGATTCAATTAGTTCACTATATTTCGAAATGTATCTACTGTAAAAATTTATCAAATCTAAAAAAGATTCCAATTCATTTTTATTAATTGGAGTCTCTACTTCCGTAATCATTTTTGTTAGCATTTCGTCTTCGATATTTGATAGCCCAAATATGCCAGATTCTTGCAATTAAAGTTACATTTGTCTTTATTAATGGTTAATCCAGCCTTTTTCAGTCGCCATAATATTTAATCCACTTTTTGTTTTAACTCTTATTTGGTCTTCGCTTCTATCCCTATATCATTTTGTTAAATAATGATGTTAGTTACCTTGCTTAACAATATTCCTTCGATTGCGTTTTGAAATATATGATTATATGTTTTAATTCCAAATGGTAAGCGGGTCCACTTTAACAGGCCTATAGAAGTGTTGATTGTAGCGACTTAAAATTTTTCGTCAATCTGATTGATTCCATCTTTGTCAGTTCATGGTTCGTCGTTTTGATATTTGATAATGGAAACGATTCCGAGCTTATCTTGTGATTTACTTTATAGTCACCGCATATTTGCAAATCTGCATCTGCCTTTTTTTATTGCTACTATAGGTGAGGCCCAGTTACTTCCATCATGTGTAACTTTTTCAAAAATGCTTTGTTTGATCATGCGGTGTAAATTGGCTACCACTAAAGACAGTATATGTACTGGTACCTTTCTGGCTTAATCGTCTTTGGGGTGGTAATTCTCTTTTACTAGCATAGTATCTTTTTAGAAGTCCTAGCCTACTCTCTTGTGGTTCCATGGAGTTTAGTAATTCTGTTCTATCTACTTTTGCTGTATCAATACCTAAGAATCCGTTGTCCTTCTACCACGATTTGAATAACCTCGAACCGAGTATCCGTTTCAAACATGCCACGGAAGCTACCCAACGTCTTTATTGTTGTTCCATCAAATTCTTTTGACTGTAAAACAATTTCTTTTGACCCAGGTCGATCTAGCTTGATCCCCAAATTTATTGGAATTAGGGTTATCTTGCTACTCGTGTCGACTTGCATGCTTAATGTACGGCTATTTATTTTTACGTTATCGCTGCCACTCTTTTTCGTATTTACCGCAAATACACTGGTTTGCTGTCGTTCTTCAGCGGTCGGGGTTATTAGTCTCATTTGTTCTATATGTTTTTCAGCTTTTGAAAACGGTTTTGAAATGATTCGTTTTTCCGCATTTAAGACACCGTTTCCCTAGTGCTGGACGCTTGAATTTATTCTTTTCATGCGCAGTTCTGTAATAACTTCACTTCACTTCACTTTGTCTTTGGTTGCGTTCAACCTATATGACTCTAACACTTCTTTTGGCTGGTTGAAATCTCTCATTTGCTCCAGCTGCTGTAAATATTACACACTTAATTCCAAATTTATATGGCCGCCTTAAATGCATTCCCGTACTTTAATATTACGTCCTTCCTTTGTTCGTAATTGTTATAGACCAGGTTAAGGTCCTAAAAGAACAACACGACTACAAGGGTAGAAATAACAAATATATATTAACAAAATGTGGAAGGTGTTAGTATGACTGTCAGTCTGGTTTGGAATGAACTACTACTAACTCTACTCTCTCTCTCTTTCTTGAGAGGCGTACTATATATGTAATAGTATTTCATTCTGGTGTTACAGGTAAGGACCCATGACACTCCCCTCCCAAGCTTTTAACTCGTAAGGGTCTTTAATATTTTTTCCTCTTCGGATTAATCATCAAAGGCTCTGTAATTTTTTTTTCTGCTAGTCCTAAACTTTTTAACAACCTCTTTCTGATCTGATTTAAATTACTTTTATGTGAGAATAAATATAGATATTGCCGATGGCGTAGTACTGATCGGTGTAATTCTATACACTTACAAGAATTGTTGTAATGCCTTTTCTGTTGGTACACCATAAGCTTTTAGTGCTCTTTTTAGTGTATCTACAAAACTCTCCGCTTGTCCGTTTGACCTTAGATAATATGGTGGAGATTTTATGTGTTTCACCTGAAAGGTTTTACAAAATTCTTGAAAGTCCGCATTTGTATATTGTGTCCCATTATCGGTGACTAGATAATCCACTACTCCGAAGTGAGCAAACAGCTCGTGGAAGCAATTTATTGTCGTCCCAGAAGTAGGTTTTCGATAACGAAATACTTCTAGCCATTTGCTGTAACTGTCTACGACAATCAAGTAATAAAAGCCCTCTGATGGATCTACGAAATCTGAATGGATTCTCGACCTCGGTTGATCTGTCTTAGACCATCGCTTATGAACGATCGGAGGTGTCTTGGCTGCTAAGGAACAGCCCTTGCATTTGTCCACCATATGTACAATATCTTGATCCATGTTTGGCTAGTACATGTAACTTCGCATTAAGGATTTCATCCTGTTCTTTCCTGGGTGGCCCATGGGGAAATCTTTGAGGATTCACCTTTGTAGCGTTTTCAGGATTACTACTCTTTCATTATATAGCAGAACATTATCACATAACGAAAAACTGTCTGGGATTTGCTTATTTTCTGCAATTTTGGTTTCGTTTCCTTTATAAATTTGTCATTCACTGTTTCGTTTCTTATTTCCTGTAATGTGACGGGGAGGTCTCGAATCGCACTGCATAATGATGTTCTAATATCTCTCTCATACCGTAAAGCTGCAATTACGGAATCTTCTAATGACTCCGTTTTCTTTGATTCTAGTCTCGAAAGACCGTCTGTATGCCCGATTTTGTTTGATAAAAGATACTCTAATTTGAAGTTATAATTTAATAGAATCGTCCACCATCTTGGTAATCTATTAGCAGTGTAGACAGGTAGGTCTTTTTTTTATACAACTATTGTCAGTAACGGCTTGTGTTCCGTCTATAAGGTAAAGAATCTGCCGTAAATATATCTGTCGAATTTCTTAACCGCAAAAATAATCCCCAACGTTTTTTTTGGGGTCTGGTAGTAAAGTTCTTGACGCATGCCTGATGGGTTTTAGTGTCCGATCCGGCATTTTATGAAGTATACATGCCTCAACACCATAGGAACTCGCGTCACTCGACTATTATTTTCAATTTTGGATCATAATGCGTCAAAAATAAATCCGCTGTTAGTCATAATGATTTGTTGAAAATTTTCTGACATTCGGATGACCATTCCCAAACTTTTTCCTTCTTAAACAGTTTATTTAGGGGTGAGCGTAATTTGTGCATGTTAGGTATAAACTCTTGATAATAATTTACTAAACCCCAAAAGCTTTGTAACTCGGCTATATTTTTTGGAGCCGGCATGTTTTTTTTTTATTACCGTGGCTCTTTCTGGGTCTGGTCTTCTTCCTTCTTTGTCAATAATATGGTCCAGGTATTTTATCTCTTTCATAAAGTAGTCACATTTATTTTCCTTTATCTTAAAACCGTAATTTTAAGTGTTATTCTATATTTTTGCTATTTATCAGGATGTCATCAAGGTATGCGATCGTGAAATCCGCCTAGCATAGTGTCCATTATTTGCTGAAATATCGCCGGCGCGACCTTGATCCCGAATGCTAATCTCTGGAACTTATACAAACCTCTCTGAGTGTTTATGCACAACAACATCGATCATTCCTCTTCTACTGGTATTTGTAGTTATGCTTTGATCAAGTCTATCTTTGAGAAAAATTTTCCTCCGTTCAACTTTGTGAATAATTCCTCTGGACTAGGGAGAGGATAGTGATAATCTTTAATCCCTGCATTTAATCCTGTCGAGAAGTCAGCGCATACTCGTATCTCTACCGATTTCTTTTTCACGTAAACCGTAGGCGCGGCCCATTGACTATATTCTACCTTTGCCAATATACCGGTTTCCACGAGTCTATCCAACTCTTTATCTATTTTTTCTAATGATGCAAAAGGTACATTTCTTTTCTTCTTGAAAATGGGTTGTACATTTTCTTTTAGTTCGATTTTGGCCGCCATTTTTTTACCCCTTCCGAGGCCGGCTAAAAATATGTCGGGGAACCGCTCCTTTAATTTCTCCTTCAATTTCTCTGCCTCGGTCGATAAACATTCCACTTTTTGGCAGAACGTATTTATCGGTAAATCCCGGAGATCAAATGTGTGCATACAGTCAGTTCCGAATAAATTTTTCGTATTTTTTTAGTTGATTAAAAAATTATGATATTATTCTCAGTAAAAGTTTGTCAGCGTGTTTGAGAAAAAGTCTTTTCTCTTAAATCTATTATGATTTATAATCTTCTAATACATCTTCTAATCTTCTAATCTTCTAATCTTCTAATGCATAAGTATACATTCAGGTAACACAGCATTTCAGAGTCAATGATGAAAATACAGCAATAATACAGAAATTAATTAAATTGTTTCTATGTTTATAACAATTTTTTATAAATGAATTTATGATAGATATGCCCGTAGCGTAGCAGTTAACTCCGTGCAGTTTTCCATATTCGACCGTCTCCCTTGTTTTCAATTTCGCAAAAATGTATTTTATAAAGGCATTTATTTTCTTTCCCCCCTCTGCTCAGTTATAGGTTAAATAGCAAGACATACTTTCTTCTCTAGCCTTTTCACAACCAGTCTAGGAGAAGGACAACTTTGTTGTCGTGAGGTTAGCAATGTCACCCTTAAATTTCTACTTGCTACAGAAAGGACCATAGTAACACATAGGGCGGTGAAGCTGTGGCCAACAGGAAATTGGAATGGCGTTGAGGAGGTGGTATGCGATACTAGGAAGCAGGAAGAATATATAAAATAAGAAATTGGGATGAGTTTACGGAAGACGGGTGTTTGTGTTGATGCAGAAAAGTGAATCTTAATGGTGTACGTTTAATAACTAAACAAATCGTCTTCTCTTTTTTATTCCTAATATTTTCCATACACACTGCGCCTTCTCTAGTTAAATGCTGAATATATTCAAGGGAATAGAAAGCATTAAAAAGTGGCAACTATAAACCTGCATCGCCCACGACGACGTCAGCTTCTTTTTTTTTTAATTTCTTTTCTCATACATTAAAAACCGATGCTTTTTTCACTGTTCCCTCTTTTCGTTATTTTCTGTAAAAATTTCTCAACCATGAAATCTATTTTTGATTTTGGAGTACTTTGTTTTCTTCTAGATCTTTTCGAATTATTTTTGTGTTTAAGTTTTCTTTTTCGATTTAAAAAAAAAACACGGCTAAGCTGTCTCTTCCCCTCTTAAACTTATTTTTTTGCAGACAGGCTGGTTCTCTTGAGCAACAAATGTTTGTTTTACTTCTTTGAATTCAAGTGTGGCTGCCTTTTTAAGTTTATTTATTTGACAACTTCTTACTTTACGCTTTGGAGTATCTATAAAAGAGTTTTTTCTTCGTTCTGTTATTTGAAATATATCTTTTACTCTCGTGCTCACAAACCTAATTTTTACTCGCAATAGTGAGATTCTCCCAAACCGTTGGAAGTAACTACAATTAGGTACGTAAGAACTTTAGAATTGATCCAAATATTGCCGAAAGTCTTTTTTGTGCATGAACGTCGAGCCAGTGATACAAGACGCTTCGGAGTTGGGTAATGGTTACCGAACCTTACACTACCGGCCATAATTATTAGGCAACACCAGTGTTTCAAAAAATGATATATTTTCAAGCAAATAATTGTAAAAGAAAACAATGGTTCTTTTGTTAATACTGCACAATAACATGTGCATCAAATGGATTTATATATATTTAATAATTACCTATATTGCAGTTTCATTAATGAAAGAATGAAGAAGATTTAAGCTGATTTGGACGAGTTCATCTTTGCTTCCTTGCCTTGTAAAAGTCTGCAAAGTAATAATAACAACAGAAACCATTCTATTTTAATTTGGCAATACATACTAAAATAGTATGAAATATATAATTTCTTTTAAAAAAACTGGTGCTTCCTAATAATTATGGCCTATAGTGTCATTGGTTGATCATTTACTACTGAATATGGTGTTTGATTTTCTCTGGGAACATGGTAGAAAAAGTTACATTAAATAACCTATTAAAAGACATGGTATAGGATCAATAGAGCTATAGTCCTTGGCCTTACACTCTCGGCGGACCTCAAATGGAATGACTATATTGAATCCATTGCCAAATCTGCTGCTATGAAAGTGGGCTCCCTGTGCAGGGCCCGGAAATTTTTCCCACCTGAATCTATTCTGCACATATACAAATCTACCATCCGCCCGTGTATTGAATATTGCTGCCATATCTGGTCGGGTGCCCCTGCTGCTCTCCTTGGGCTTCTTGACAAAATACAAAGGAGGATCTGTAACGTGGTTGATACTGAATTGGCAGACCGGCTGCAGCCGCTCTCACACCGGCGTGATGTGGCTTCCCTGTTCCTCTTCTACAAGTACTTTCATGGCTTCTGCTTCGATCACTGGTGCCGCCTAAGCACGAATTTACACGAGATACTAGATTAGCAACTAGGTCCCACCCTTTTACAGTTAAACAAATAAGATGTAACCGTAAATTCTACTCCAACAGCTTCTTTTCTCGCGCTTCCCGCCTGTGGAACTCCCTTCCACAAGTCTGCTTTCCCGACAGTTACAATCTCCAGGTGTTTAAATGTAGGGTCAATAGACACCTCCTATCACACTAACTCCCAACTATTCTCACAACACTCTCATCTACCCAACCCTCATTCTCGGTATCCTTACCCGCCTATCACCCACCCTCTGTCATTTCCTATATTTAATCAGCCTTTCTCCACTCTACGTAGCCCCCTGCACAGTAGTGGCAGTGACATGCCTTGCTCGGGGTGAAACGCTTATAAAAAAAAAAAAAGTTAACAAGCTAGTCATGTAGACATTTATTGCTGAAACTAAGCCGTTTTTTATTATCCTGAGTGTCTCACTTACTAGTGTTGTACTCAGATAAGTTCAGTAAGAATGTGTACTGTGGGGCAGTGGATATCGACTCGGAACGACAACTCGGCTCCCCGAGTTCGAATTCCAGTTAAATTCCTTGCATTCACATATGCACAAATACCCTTGGGAAAGGAATTGATCCGTCTCTTTCCTCCAGTTACGGGTTAAATAATTGGACAAATTGGGTTCTATAGCATTAGTTGGCAACCAGTCTACCACAGAAAGCAGTGGCAACCTACTGCAGGATTATCTTCTGCCCAGATATGATCGCTCAAAGCGTGTATCATGTACGGCACTTAACTGACTGACTGTGGGGCAGTAGATATCGGCTCGAAACGTGATCAAATTCCAGTTGAGTTCATTGCATTAACTTACGTGCAAATACCTTTGGAAAAGGCATTGATCGGTCTCTTTCCACCAGCTATGGGTTAAATAACAAGACGGATTCTATAACCTTGGTCAGTAACCAGTCTACCGCAGGAAATAATGTTAACCTACTGCAAGAAATGTTTCTGACATGTCAGTTATGCCGCATTCGAGATATGATCATCCAAACGAGTATCACGTATGACATTTAACTGACTGAAGTTATTTCTATTTATTTTACAAACTAGTCATGTAGACATTTATTCCTGAAATTAAGCCGTTTTTTTTATTATCCTGAGTGTCTCACTTACTAGTGTTGTACTCAGTTAATTTCAGTAAGGATGTGTACTGTGGGGCAGTGGATATCGACTCGGAACGACAACTCGGCTCCCCGAGTTCGAATTCCAGTTGAATTCCTTGCAATCACTTATGCACAAATACCTTTGGGAAAGGAATTAATCCGTCTCTTCCCTCCAGTTACGGGTTAAATAATTAACCGATATGATCACCCAAGCGAGTATCACGTATAGCATTTAACTGACTGAAGTTATTTCTATTTATGGTTATGTTTTAAGCGTAGCTTAAATGTGGCACAAGGCTGAAAGTACCGAGCACCCAGTGAGGATCGACTCAATAATCAGTCGTAAGTGTTCTAGTGAGGCAAGCTTGCTAACGATTACACTACGTGGTACCGCTAACAGGTGAGTTATCCCTAATAAGCTAATCTATTATCGCTGTAGTAAGTTCGACCATCACACTGTGCTCCATACTTATGTTCTTGTATGGCACCATCTATAGCTGTTATAAATTTAGTCAATAATTGTTTATTGTATTTAAAACCAGCAAAGAAAAATCTTTGATTTTTGAGCAACCATTTATTTCATAGTGATGAAAACAAACTAAAAAGATACTTAATACGGAACCGCGATAGCTGCTTATTTCATTTATTACAATAGAAAAGTGCACACAGTCAGACCGAGATCTGTTTAGCAACTGAGCCAATTGCATGGTATATTCATCGATGGCACTGTTGTTCAGTATGTGTGTCCAGCTAAAAACTAAGATTTCGAATGGTAATTTACGCAGCTTGTGGTTGAACCATGAATTGTTTGTTTAGCGGCATATCAACTTCTTATGGGTTATTCAATGCTGAAATTTAATTTTCTTTAAAGAATTCGTCATCTCTTTTACAAAAATGTATTGCTGATAATTTTTTCTTAACTAAAACGTATTGCTGGTAAATATTTTCATGCATTGCTTGTCATGTTATTTTGTAAATATTTGTAGTGCTGGCAAATATTTTACAGTGAAAATGTATTGCCGGTAATTTTTACTATAAACTAGCAGTATAGCCTGGCGTTGCTCGGGTGTAATCAAAGCGTTAAAATTAATCTATGGTCCTGGAGCTCAGACTCAGCCTAAAGAATATTTGTGTGCAGTTTGGTGAGAATCGGATAAAAATTGTGGATTTGTATAAAGGACATACAGACAGACAGACAAACAGACACACGCACACAAACATCTTGCCTTATATTTATATATATTATCGATTTTCTGCACTACTGTAAGAAATGCAACCTTAAAACTTCTGAATATCGTTTCTTATGTCTTTGTCTATGAGTATATCGAAATTGATTAAAATATATATAATCATTATTTGCGTTATTTACATTACTTCCTCATCTTTGTTGCTATTACAACGTTTCAGTCGTTGTTCCATCTGACCTTCATCAGGTGTATGTCGATCCGGTTAACCTACAGGGAATTTCGAACTGAACCCTTTATTTAATCTACAGAGATTTATTGTTATCGCTACATTATTCGTGAGAAGCAGCAGAAATAGCAGGGCCCATCAGCAGGCAGGTTAGGCTTAAAGCTCTAAGTTCTTCACTCATAACCGTCTCACGATTAAAGCGTTGGTTATAGAACCACTGCGAGTTCAATCCTTGGGCCGGACAATGTGTACTTGGACTCATTGAAAACCGGTTGAGCAATACTAATTTAAGAACTAGACAAGACTTGGTCGTTAGAACAAGAACAATCGACCGTTCATAGATTAAATTCAGGGTTAAGTTTGAAATTTCCTGTAGATTACCCAGGTCGAGATACCCCTGATGAAGGCTTAAGGATACAACAACCGAAAAGTTATGAGATAATGATAAATCGTCATACCAGACTTTCAAATAACTTATGCACAACATCCAGAAGGAGGATTTTAAAAAAGAAAATCAGCTGCGGGAATTAAACAATAGTTTTTGCCTTTTCAGCGCCTATTTGTTCTCTGATGTAAATAAACCAATTGTGAGTAAATAGCATTGCTGGAAAGCAAATATTATCACAGTAGTGAGCGAATAACGAGAGGAAACTATAATGCTAATTAAAAAATGTATAGTTTGTGTAAATTACGGCTATTTCACGTTGAAAACCAGTTCCCGTACGATCACCGCAGTTAAGCAACGCCGAGCCTGGTCAGTACTTAGTTGGGTGACCGCTTGAGAATACCAGGTACTGTAAGCTTCAAGTCATGTCCGACTATGTCTGCTACTGGTGCCACGTAACCCAGTACTATTTGTCACGGGTCGGATCGTAGGTGACTAAACCGAGGCTTCTGCTGGATTTAAGCTCGGTGAGGAGAGTGGTATAGGCATTCTACAGAACTAAAAAAAATGACCTATCAAAAACGGAACACCTCTTATGAGCCAACGACCACTTGCACAAGCAACCAGCTATGGTTTAAATAGTATTCGGCAATACACATTGCTAAGCGTGGCGAGTAAAGCACACCCCCTGAAATGATGGACACGAAAACAGCAAAAGCCATAAGGGAGGGTTTTCTCAAACGGCAGTGAAATAACCCTGATCCAGATAGTTTGTGATTCAGGACTGGAAAAACCTTAAATCTAAATCGAATTTAATGTCAAGCCGGCATCTTTGATCTAAGCGGAGTTGATATGTACTGGACCCATCCTAAGAGAAAACAAAATAATTTTTGTATTCGGTATTACACTAGGACATTAAGGAAGCTAGGTGCATCAGAAGATTTTCCTAGAAGGTATCCAAAAGTCATCAAAAGCAAAACCGGATCTCATAGTATGTTATCTGAACATAGGATATACGCACACAAGAAAACCACATGACAATAAGTGATATAAACATCCAACTGGAAGGGAAATAGCTCACATCTTGGAGAGAAGAATGAACGTTCGTAGGAAAATCTCTAAAAACCATATACTCATGATTTGAACGTAATGTATTTTTTCACAGTGCCTTTCAAATTATACAAGACCCGGGGACCACTTGGGGTAGTACATTAAAAGGCAGTTTACGCGGTTAGAAGGGAAAGATAACGGTTAACCCAAGACTTGAGCAGGTTGTGGTTATTAAGATCGGAGAAGCATCCACTTGGGAGTTTGTTCCACAGAGCAGTAGTTCATGAGAAGAAGCTGTTTGAGTGAAATTTACTTCTCAATAACGTAACGGAATGTTGGTGATTTTCTATAATGTGAGTGGTATGGCGGGTCATAGTCATGAAGGTTAGAACTGGTGGAACCAAGTAATGTAGTTCAGACGAGCATATGGCGAACTAGAATATGGTGGCAGGCTTCTAACTGCGCTTTCGCAGCGTGGAGTTTGTCACACCCAGCCTGTGAAAGAGAGAAAAATAATTTGCCGACCAAATTGACTCGGCGATGCCTTTGAATTCTATAGAGACTGGAAAGTGAAGACAGGGCAGCTTCCACCCAAATATGACAGCAGTACTCAATTTTCGACGTGATCTGCCTCTTTTAAAGGTAGAGAATAGCACGAAGAGTCAGGTACTAACTGGAGCGGTGGAGGGAACCGATCATATTTTCTGGATCATTAGCGATGGGTCATATGTAGGAGATTTTCCGGGATATTAGCGAGAGGTCATATGTAGGAGTTTTTCTGGGATCATTAGCGAGTGGTCATATGTAGGAGTTTTTCTGGGATCATTAGCGAGGGGTCATATGTAGGAGTTTTTCTGGGATCATTAGCGAGGGGTCATATGTAGGAGTTTTTCTGGGATCATTAGCGAGGGGTCATATGTAGGAGTTTTTCCTGGATCATTACCAATGGTTCATATGTAGGAGTTTTTCCTGGATCATTAGCGATGAGTCATATATAGGAGTTTTTCCTGGATCATTAGCGATGGGTCATATGTAGGAGTTTTTCTTTGATCATTAGCAATGGGTCATATGTAGGGTTTTTTCTTGGATCATTAGGATGTGTCATATGTAGGAGTGTTTCCTGGATCATTAGCGATGGGTCATATGTAGGAGTTTTTCCTGGATCATTAGCGATGGGTCATATGTAGGGGTTTTTCCTGGATCATTAGCGATGGGTCATATGTAGGAGTTTTTCCTGGATCATTAGGATGTGTCATATGTAAGAGTTCCACTTGAGGAAGAGCGTCCCCGAGACGAAGCCCATTAATCATGACTGCTGGTATATCGTGATTCAAGTTTGATTTTTAGTTATTAAATGTAACCAGCCAATTCTTCCCCCACTAAGATGTTAGACGAAGATCGGATGGAAGATAAGATGTCAACTCTGATCATCATGAATTTTGGAGGTGCACCCGTATATCAGCGTATCATCGTCATAGTTTTTGACAAATGATCTGTATATATTCTTAGACAAATCATTTATGTCAAGTAAAAATGGGGTTGATCCGAGAAGTGACCTTGGGGGTCGTCTGCGTTGATTGCTTGAGTTCCGGAGGACTTGTTGCTAGTAACTAAATTTAGATACCTACCTGTTAGGAAGGATTTCATAATTGAGAAGACGGAGTTCCGAAGTGAATAAATAATTTCACGCATGAAAAATTTTGTTTGATATTCGTATCAAATTTTGTTAACGAAACGTTACAGCTGATTTGGTACTTCACAAATGAAGCTAATTGGCACACGACGTGTTCCGTGCAATTTGGTCAATCACCTCAAATGTATTCATGGAATTGATGATATACACAAAAGTTCTACTAGGCCTTAACGTGTAACATTGTGTGTGACAAATAGAAGATAATAAATTAAAGGTAAGGATTAGGAAATTTAACCCATTGTGTATAAAATACAAATACAGACGCGGTTAAATTGTTTCCTTCAACCCCAGCCCTTCATCATACTTAATTGGCACGATTATTATTTTAAAAATATTTTTATCTGCGTTACAATTATTTTACACATAGTTTATTAAAGATCTGTTATTAAATCGGGATCAACCCATGCAAAGCACTAAAACATAAGGTATTACAGGGTGTGGAAGAATTAGGAATGTATGCATAAATAATGAGCAGGAAGAATCTATCTATCTATCTATCTATCTATCTATCTATCTATCTATCTATCTATCCTAGCCTTTTCACATCTATCTATCTATCTATCTATCTATCTATCTATCTATCTATCTAAATCTGCTCAGATCTATCTATCTATCTATCTATCTATCTATCTATCTATCTATCTAAATCTAAACTCACATCTATCTATCTATCTATCTATCTATCTATCTATCTATCTATCTATCTATCTATCTATCTATCTAAATCTGCTACATCTATCTATCTATCTATCTATCTATCTATCTATCTATCTATCTATCTATCTATCTATCTATCTATCTCAGTCTGTTCATATCTATCACACTGAAGGCACCGTGTGATCACTCAAGTTAACCTGACTTAAGCCCGGGCAATAATTACCTGTGGGGGACGCTTAGGAACACCCTGTACTCGAAACAAGGGCGGAGGTTATATAATCGGGATATGATTCGTAAGTTAACGATTTTTATCAGGGACAGTTCCAGACTAATCAAATTGTGTGCTACAGCCAGTCTCCAATTAATTTGACTTGTTTTTGTCATTGGATCAAAGACTGGCCGATGCTGAGGCTCGAGATAACATTGCGTAAGTTATGTACAACTATAAACAAACGTGCGTGAATATCTGGTTTCTGGAGGCTATGTAGGAGTAACTACATCATTTGTCATGTTATGCTTGAGTAGAGTTCGGATGCAATAAGTAGACATCTATCAATCTATCTAGTAGCTCATTCGTATCTTTTTAATCGGTTTCATTTAATACGAGGTAGCGAGGCCACTAATATATAATATACCAGGAGGGCAGTAGATAACGATTGACATAGCATTTAAATTTTGCACATTAAAAAAAAAGGCTGGAATCGGAAGTGAGCTCTACAAGCTAGTAGCGCGAGGAAATAAACTGTTAGCATAGTATTTACTGTTACATCTAATTAACGCTATTATAAATTAATGAAATAGCAACGTCAGACTAGTACTGCAGTTAAATTCAAAAAGTCTAGGTACCATAGCAAAGAGCTCATCGGAACAATTATCAAGGAAGTGTTTGTAAAAAAAGACACAGAATTAAAACCTTACGGCTGTAGGAAAGTGACTGAAGCCGAGCCGCCAGATCAGAACCAATAATATTGCTGATTTTTCATTTGCTTTTATCAAGGAGCTCAAGGTATATAGCAGAGGCACTGGACCATATACGATGTCAATATTCTAAGCGTGGACAAATGGCAGACTCATATATATATATATATATATATATATATATATATATAGTGTATCGAGGAGGCAAATATTTTTCTAAACATGCATTGTTAAATATAAAAGAAAATGAATGTCTATTATGCTTAATCATGAGCCGTTCTAAACATCGTATTTTGGCTTTAATTTCAGTTGAAAATAAAGAAAAAAATTCTTCAACATTTAATAAAAAATTATCCAAATGGAGAATTTTTGTCTTTATTTTTAACTGAAATCAAAGCCAAAATACGACGTTTAGAACGGCTCATGATTAAACATAATAGACATTCATTGTCTCTTATATTTAACAGTATATGTTTAGAAAATACATATATATATATGATAGATTCTTGAGAGAAAAATTGTCTAGCTCGACACAGTGAACAAACTTTCTTAGCAGCTGGCTTAGCAATGGATTCAATATAGCCTTTCCTCTTCATGTTAGCTGAGAACGTTATCATGAGAAGGTGAAACGATTCAAGTTCATAGAGGTTAGCATCAGCCATGCTGATGAAAGGCAGCGTGCAGTCTCTTAGATGATTAATGGGTATAAGTTTAGTTTTTGAGGCGTTGAAATTAACAAGCCATCTTTTGCTCCTGTAAACAACGGACATTTTGAGAATCGGCTGTCAACATTTTTATTTTGTCCTTGCATCGTAGTGTAATGTTACTACTGAGGAAAATTATTGATGAATATCATTTTGGATACTTATACAGTCAGTAAGTCAGTTAAGCTCCATACGTGATACACGCTTGGGCGATCATGTCTCGAAAAAGACATGACTGACTGGGCAGAAGATTATCTCGCAGTAGGTTGCTATTGCTTTCTGCAGTGGACTGGTTGCCGACCAAGGCTATAGAACCCAATCTGTCCTGTTATTTAACCCATAATTGGAAGGAAGAGACGGATTAATACCTTTCCCAAGGGTATTTGCGCGTAAGTGAATACAATGGATTCAGCTGGAATTCGAACTCGGCTCCCCGGTTTCTCGTTCCGAGCCGATATCCACTGTACCACAACGCACATGTGAAAAATAATAAACCTGGATATCCCCTACGGCCTATAACTTCTGATTTCAACACCTGTATATCAATTATCATAATTATTTATAGATATTATCACTCCTTACCTTCCTACTAATTATAATATTAAGTCAACCCACGAATTTATTCAGATTCTTAGATTTTTACTGCACCAAACACTGGCATCCTCGCCTCATTTGATATCGAAAATCTATTTACCAATGTTGCTGAAACTATTGACATAATAATTAACTCTCTATATAAACATAATTCAATTCCACCCACGTCTATCAATTCCGAAAACTCTTACTTTCCTGCACCACTAAAATACCTTTTTACGACCATCTCGGCAATATTTACATCCAAACTAATGGTGTAAATATGAGAAACCCTCTTGGTCTATGCTTCTCAAACTTTTATATGTCCCATGTTGAGAACATAGTTTTTTTTTTAAATTACCAAACCAAAAAAATATGTTCGATAATTTGATGATATTTTCCTTTTATCTGACAACGAAAACGAAATCGATCATCTTGAAACTATTTTGGAAAAAGATTCTGTTCGCATTTTTGGATGTTCTTGTAGATTATAGTAATAATACTTTCACAACTTTAGTATATAAAAACCCACGAGTACAAATTCTTCCCACCTTAATTTTATTAGTTAATGGTCTCTACGATACAAAATTGGCGTTATTAAAAATTTCCTCACAAGAGCGTACGAGAATTCATCTTCCCAACCACTTTTCTTTAAAAAAATACACATTTAAACAAACGCTTATCAACAACGGCTTTCCAAATTATTTACTTGATTGCCAAATTAAACTTTTTTTTCGTAACGTAAACAATGGTAACTACAAAGACGCAGACAAAAACAACATTAATACATTTTTACAAAAATCAAATGCACAATAACTACTAACAGGATTAAGTTTCACTTCGCAATATCATCTGAGATTATGTAACACCGACCAATTCAAACAAGAAAATTAAATCAATTAAATCAAAACTGCCAACCTCCTTATCAATAATAATAATTCACCTGAAAAATCTAAACTGTAGAGAAAAAAATCTGTGTTACTCAGCTATCCAAATCCGTAAACAATTATATTGTCTATACCACCATAAAATTGCCGAGAATATTGACCCTACACCTTTCCCACAACAGTTCTATCTGATCTCATTTAAACATACATCGACATCTTCTAGGACCTATCCGTGATATTCCAGTTCATAATATATACATAATAGCATCATCCACATGCAAAAGAAGATTAAAAATAATGGAGACATTACTAATAAAAAAGAGAAATCCTACACCTAATAATATCAATTATGAACACGATAACAACGTGCTTAATATGTTCAGAACTTAACATAAACATGACTCTATATACATAAACTTTCTTTATTTATAAGAAAAACAAGATTAATTCTTGATAATGGCTAAAAGTACAGCCAAAAGCGCTCGAAAGTACAAAAGCTTTAGACAATTCTTTTATAATTTGAGTTTCGAAAAGGAAAAAAATTATTACGAACACATGAAAAATTATATAAAAAAACTTAATGATAATATCCTGTTTTTCATTATCAATGAAACATATATATATATATATATATATATATATATATATATATAACACGCCCGTCTGTTAATTTTTAGTTACAATTCTCTTTCCTTCTTTTGCGAACCCAGACGATGTCTATTGTTTTTTTCTTGTTTATTTGATTTTATTTTGTTTTATCTTTTTCTTTTTTCTTTTTTTCTTTTTTTCTTTTTCTTTTTTCTTTTATTTTTTAATTTCTTTGCAAATCTATTTAAAAAGGAAAATTAGACTGATTTTTCTCCAGTTTCTGAAAAGATTTTTCTGTTGCTGAGGTGATGTGTTATCCCCCGTGGGGATCTTCATATCGAAATGGTCATTCAACATCATTGAATTCATCCTCTTTTAATTTATATATATATATATATATATATATATATATATATATATATATATATATATTATAAATTATATTTTAGAACATGTACATAATTTTTCTATATATATCCACGACAAAGGTACGTTTGTTTCGGCATTGAAACTTCAATGTCTCATCAGTCGGTGTGTAATGTAATGGAAATCCTCTTTCCTTATATTTGTTTAGTTTTGTTTGAGGTGTTGGTGGGGGTTAGTGATAGGGGAATAAGTCTCTGACCGTAGGAAATTTTGGAGAGAGTGTTTTTTTAAAGTGGTTGATTAATGAGATTCTTTGATTTCTAGACATATTTACCCTTATAAGTTTTTATTATCTAGTGAACAGACTATATCCTTTGGATACCGGTAGTGGGTGACGCCGGATATTGTTATTTTAGCAGAGTTTTTATAATTAATGTAAGTTCGTATATTTAATCTTAACTTTGGATTTAGGGAATGTATTTTTTCTATTAAATTTTTAATTCTAAATTTCTATTCTTTAGTGATAAGGGAACAAGTACTGCTGATTGACCTTTAGAATTTTGGTGTGGGAGGTGTCAGTTTTATTTATATATATCTTGTGACTAGACTATATCTTTTAGGATTTCTTAGAAGAACAGGTTAGGGGTGGGATGCGTATTCAGTACAGAATATTTTTTGTATATAAGTAGGGTTTTTGTAAATAATCTCAATTTGTATATTTAATTATAATTTTGAATTTAGGAAGTCGATTTTTTCAATAAATTTTAAATCTTAATTAGATCACAGTTTGGAAACCGATTTTTTTCTATTAAATTTCAAATTTTAATTATATTACCGTTTGTCGACCTAGCTTCTCTGTAGATATGTGTCCCTAGAAAGTTTGAATGGCGTAGCTTAAAAAATGTAGGCGTGCATAGGGAACAGTTACACACAGACTCACAGATCTTCACAACCGCTTTTCTTTAAAGAAATACACAATTAAACAAACACTTATCAACAACGGCTTTCCAAATTATTTACTTGATTACTATATTAAACTTTTTTTCGTAACGTAAACAATGGCAACCAGAAAGACGCAGACAAAAACAACATTAATATTTTTTTACAAAAATCAAATGCACAATAACTACAACCATGATGAAGTTTCACTTCGCAATATCATCTGAGATATTTCTATAGAATTTTTTTTGTAGTATTTTTTTAGCATGATTGTAATGTTAGTTCTCTAATGTGCTTGCCGTGTACTGTGGTTTCATGCCTCTGGTTTAAAAGCTTGTTACTGTTCATATATTTCATTTAAACCAAAGGTATGAAACCACAGTACACTGAAAGCACATTAGAGAACTAACATTACAATCATGCTAAAAAATACTACAACAGCCAGAGCTAAGACCCATATAAAAAAAAATTCTATGCAAATATCGAATTACTAAATTCTAAAGTAAGGTTTAATACTCATATTTAAATTAGAATTTTTTCTCTAAATAA
>JBBBDQ010000264.1:3110000-3150000 GCA_037127315.1 Ascarosepion bandense
GATTTTCTTCTTCATTAAAGTCATCAGATTTAAGATAATACGCTATCAAAGACAAACCTTATCGCAAAACCCCAAGATTTTTCTATCTCCTTTTATATACTTTCTTCTTCTTCTTCTTCTTCTTCTTCTTCTTCTTCTTCTATTACTTTTGTAATTTGACTCAATTACTTGCCTCCTTCTCTTCTTTCGCTTCCTGCTTTCGAATACATTTTTTGTTTCTTTACTTTTTCTCTTCCTATCAGCATTAACCTCCATACAAATTTCCTTTATTTATAACTAGCAGTATAGCCCGGCGTTGCTCGGGTGTAATGAAAGCGTTAAAACTAATCCATGGTCCTGGAGGTCAGACTCTTTGGACGTAGTCACGAAAGACTAAAAAGCAATAGTTGTTTCCAGTTAAAGCGAAACCGCAGACTGAAAGAAAAATGAATGGATGTAAGTCAAATTTTGATTTTCTGGTGTCGATATCAAATACGTTTTTTCGTCGTAAACTGAATTTTGAAGGCTAAATAAGTCCTCTGCGTAAATGGTATCATGGCTGAGACTAAGAACTACAATTATACCTACTTAGAGCCAAAACCGAAGCAAAAACTAAAATAAAAGGGCTGAAAAAATAGAGACATACAGGCAGATAAACAGACGCACACACAAACATCTTGCCTTTTAAATATTTATATATTATCGATTTTCTGCACTATTTTAAGAACTGCAACCTTGAAACTTCTGAATATAGTTTTTTATGTCATTGTCTATGAGTATATCAAATTTGATTAAAATCGGACTATTCCTTCTATAACACGATTTTTTCAATTATCGATTTTCGATATTTATCGGTGATACCTCGATACAAAACCTAGCTAAGAACACTCGCAGACGCTTATAGTACAACTGTGTAAATTTTCAAGAAAATCGGTTCAGCCGTTTTGGAGTCTATGGGTAACGGGGACACACACACACACACACACACACACACACACACACACACACACACAGTTTCATTTATAAATAAGTTTAGATTTTCACATTCCGCCCTTTCTTTTTATTTCCAATGTTTCTTTTTTCCTTAATTTACTCCTTTCTCGTTTCATTTCTTCTTCCTTATTTGACATTGACATTGTTTTAGTTTTCTCCTTTATTCTTTATCCTACAATTCTCCACGTTTCATGGTGTTTTGTTAACATTTCCCCCTCTTTTTCCTTTTAATTTTTTAATTCTTTGTTTTTCTCCCTCTTTCTTTAATTTTCTCTACTTTTACTCTTTCGCCTCGACCTTCACTTCTTTTCCTAGGGTTTCTTTTCTTTTCTTCATCTCTTCCTTTTTCGTGATGTCTTGTTTGTCCGAATTAAAACGTTCATCAATCATGGCCGACAATTCCAAGAGATGACGTAAATGTAAGTGCTTTGACAAAAGGCGCGGGAAACGTATCCTGAACGCGGGAAGGCGGGAACGTCAACCGATTCTCTTCCACCGGACTTTAGCTTTTGTTATCATTTGGCAGAGAGCGGCAAAGAATGAGAAATTACTGGGATATCACTTTACAGGAAAAAGTGTAATGTCGCTTTGTATTTTAAGAGAATGATATAACCTGCCCAACATAACACCGTCCTCTTGGGTGTAAGATAAATTACAAGGGATACATAAACATATAGGCTTGAATGTCTATTTTTTCTTCTACACACAAACACACACACATACACTATATATATATATATATATATATATATATATATATATATATACCTATATGTGTACGTGTGTGTGGATGTGAACTTCTATGCACAAGGGTCTCGTTCAGGCACGTTTTAGTGCCTCAGCATGTGTATAGAGGTCTGTGTGTGCGTACTCTTACGTAGGTATATGTGCGGAGAAGAATAGATATGTTTGTGCATCTACAATGACTCAAGTCATCTTTATATATATATATATATATATATATGTGTGTGTGTGTGTGTGTGTCTGTTTATGCTTGTGTTTGTTATTTTGCGTGTGTGTGTACATATATATATATATATATATATCATTTCACCGCAAGCAATGCATTTTACTGCCACTGTAGCGCAGGAGCTTACTTAGGGGAAAATGATGAGGAAGAGGGGTTAGTTATAGGAAATGTCAGGGGGAGGGTAATAAACGGATAAGAATACCGGTGTAATGGAGGTGGAGTGAATGAAGAAAATAGCTCAAGAGAATAGATGTGAGTTAGTGAGATAGATGTCTATTGACCTTACATTTAAATTCCTGGAGATTGTCAGTCAGTTAAGTGCCATACGTGATACACGCTTGGGCGATCATGTCTCGAAAGAGACATGACTGACTGGACAGAAGATTATCTCGCAGTAGCTTGCCATTGCTTTCTGCAGTAGACTGGTTGCCAGCCAAGGCTATAGAACCCAATCTGTTCTGTTATTTAACCCATAACTGGAAGGAAGAGACGGATTAATACCTTTCCCAAGGGTATTTGCGCGTAAGTGAATGTAATGAATTCAACTGGAATTCGAACTCGGCTCTCCGATTTCTTGTTCTGAGCAGATATCCACTGGACCACCACGCACATTCCCTGGACATTGTAGCCGTCGGAAAAGAAAGCATATGGGAGGGAATTCCACGGGCGGGAAGTACAAGAAAAGAAGTTGTAGAAATGGCGGTTACATTTTACCGGTTTCATTGTAAAAGGGTGCGACCCAGTTGCTAATCTAGTAGCTCGTGTAAATTCATAACTTGAGGGCACTTGTAAGCTAAGTTCATTGGAACAGAAGTTGTGAAAGTATTTGTAGAAGAGACAAAGAGTAGCCATGTCACGCCGGTGAGAGAGCGACTACACCCGAGATGTCAAGTCGGTATCGATGACATTACAGATTCTCCGTTGGATTTTGTCAAAAATCCCGAGGTTAATAGCAGGAGCACCGAACAGATGTAGCAGCAATATTCAATACACGAGCGGATGGTAGATTTATATGTGCAGGATGGACTCAGTCGGGTAAAATTTCCTAGCCCAGCACAGTGAACCGACATTCTTAGCAGCGGATTTAGATATGGATTCGATATAGTCATTCCACTTGATGTCTGCTGAGAGTGTTAGGCCAAGGAGGGGTAGTGTTTTGCTCTCAGGGAGGCTAGCCTGATCCATGCTAATGGTAGGTAGGAGTGATTGTCTATGATGGTTAATTCATAGCATTTTGGAAGCATTAAAATTTACGAGCCCTTTCTTACCCCAGTCCACCACGGATTGGAGTTCCTTCTCAAGCTCGGCAGCGAGCTTCACTTTGTCAACCTCAGCAGAGTTTTGATCGAGGTGACAGTAAACGGTGGTGTCGTCAGCGTATATGCCAACTTGAGATCTTATTATATTGGGGAGATCGTTAATGTAGATCAGAAAAAGCGTAGGACTTAGAATAGAGCCTTGAGGGACACTCGCGTTCGTATGGTAGTTTTGAGAGGCATGTCCGTTCAATACTGTCTTCATTGTGCGATTTGAGGGGAATGACTGGATTAGGTCGAATAATTGTTCAGTTATATCATATCTCCGAAGCTTGCAAAGAAGGCCAGCATGTCATACTCTGTCAAACGCGTTGGAAATATCCAGGGCAACTTTTGAGCTTCGCCATTCTTGTCGAGAGCCTGATATATATAGTCAGTGATAGTCGTTAGCATATCAACAGTAGACCTGGTGAAGCGGAAAAAATACTGCTTGTCCGAGAGAAGCCTGTGTGCTGTGAGATGTTGAACCAGCTCGGCGTTGATAATGGCTTCGTACACTTTGTCAAAGATCGTTAGGAGACTGATATGGCGATAATTAGCGAGGTCCGAGGGTTCTCCAGTAGGAACTACAGAGGAAGATTTCCAACAGGCAGGAAAGCAGGAAGCAGATAGGCAGTAGTTGTAGAGCTTAGAGAGGACAGAGGAGAGTTCAGGGGCATATTTCTTCAAAACTATGATTGGGATTCCGTCACCTCCATCGCTTTATGAGGCTCAAGCTTTGAGATTATGTTAGAGACCAACGAGGAGGTAATGTGGACGTCATTCAGTTAGGCCACAGTTCTAAGTGGAAAGTCGGGTGTTTATACTCCAAACGAATCCAGTCTCGAATTTGTGGAAAATCTGCGAGGAAAGCATTCAGCCTTGTCCGCTGAAGAGATGAGGACCTCAAATTCATTGATTAGAGGGGGTATTGAGGTTTACAGAATCGCCAGTAGTCTTTGATGCCGAACTTACGGGATGCTATGCGCAGTTTTATTCAGGCAGCAAACAACATCTTATCGTCATTAAGTATCTTTTTGCATTCATTACGAGCAGAGGCGAAAAGGCGCCTGTTACGATCCGACGCGTGGCTCCTATAAAGCCAGAAGAAGTGATTCTGGTGGGCAATGGCGGCCGAGTAAGCAGGCGAGAACCAGGGGGACGAATGAGATTTAAACCGAAACTTTCTGGCTGGGATGAAAGCATCGATGCAAGCCTTAACCCAAGAGGAGACCTCGGATGCACAGTCTTCAACGGGAAGACTAAAAACATTGTTCCAAGGGACGTCACACAGGAAGTCGTGGAAAGAGTCCCAGTCTGCTCTTTGGTAGCAGTAGGATATTCTGCTGGTCTGAGTTTCTTGGGTGGAGTGTGAGTGAAATGGAAACCACCGCATGGTAACAGTTTCCGAGAGGGAAGTGCTGCTTAACATTGTAAGAGTCTGGGGTGGAAGTGAAGCACAGGTCTAGCAGTGAGTCACTGCCATTAGGATTATTCGAGAAACGGGTTTGGGAAATCCACCACTTGCGTAAGTGAATCCATGATGTGAACACCAGCAACATCGGTGACAGAGTTTTCTAGCCACTTGGCGTGGCGGGCGTTAAAGTCACGAAACACAAATATGAGTAGATGGATGAGAAGACATGATGTTATCAATATTATTGAAGGTGCTGTCAAGTACTGAATAGTCAGGAGATGAGGGGGGCGGTAGAAAAAAGAGATAGCAAACCGAGCTTAGAAGTGAGAGACTGAAATACATGAAAGAATGATTTAGGGATTCAAGAGAGATCACCCTAGCTAGATGAAGATGTTTACTGACATAAAAACCAAGCCCATGCATATGTGCATTGGAGTTCTTCCTGAAGAGGGGAAGGTAACCAGGAACGTAAAACTCAGAAGAGGGCATAGAACGGCCAAGGTTAGTTACACAGAGATCTAAGATGTCTGGGGAGTTTGTTTGAAGGAATGATTCTACGCTGTAAAAGTTAGGACGTATGCCTCGTATGTTTGCTAAGGAGACTTTTTAATATATATATATATATATATATATATATATATATATATATATCAACCTGGTTATTTTGACTTTATACTTAGATACGAAAAAAAATAGATAGATAGATATATAGATATGAGCAAACTGAAATATATATATATATATATATATATAGAGAGAGAGAGATAGATAGATAGATAGATAGATAGATATGAATAGACTGAAATAGATAGAGAGTTAGATAGATAGATGTGAAGAGACTGAAATAGATAGATAGATAGATAGATAGATAGATATGAAGAGACTGAGATAGATAGATAGATAGATAGATAGATAGATAGATAGATAGATAGATTTGAAGAGACTGAGATAGCTAGCTAGTTAGCTAGATAGATAGATAAATATGAAGAGACTGAAATAGATAGATAGATAGATAGATAGATAGATAGATAGATAGATAAATATAGATATATAGATAGACTGAAATCGATCGATCTCTTGCATAAGCTTTAAGGAATCCAACCTTCACAAGCATGAAATAGTCCCACTTTTCTTTCTCGGATATACATTTCTTATTGCTATAAACGTTATTTTTAGTGGGTGCACGGGTTTCAAGTGCTTTAACTATTTTTGCATTTTCATAAACAGTGAAATTAATAACAACCGACCTGGATTGAGAAATTCAATGTCACAGGCATAAATTGTCTTTAGAAGGACTTCTCAATATAGACCGGTTGTTATTAATTTCACTGCTTAAAAAATAAAATAAAAATAGGAATAACAACTTAAACCTTGTCCTAAAAATAACTTATATGAAAAAATTTCGGATGAAAATAACTTCCTAAAACTATGTATAGTCATCCGATTGTTTCTAGCCAGGTTTGGAACTCGACCGAATTGACGTCAACCGGCAATTCTACCTCTGAGCTATTAGCGATTGGTAGATAAAGGCGGACTTTAGAGATTTATATACAATGTAAACACATGACAGTAGCCTAGAATGTTCACATTTATCACTGAATAAACGATGCGTAAATGCGTGAGTAGCTATTGTTGTTTTAAAAAACTCACCTATATCTTTATTCGCGTTTTTCTTTTATGTTCCGTGTCACTTCAGAACGTTGACAGTCATGACTCTCCACAAATCCCTGTCTTTTCTAGTTCTTAATACATTTTTATCTATCTGAAATTATGCTCTCTCGTCCATTTACTAAAACCCTAGGTAGCTTATGCATTACTTTTGTCTTTCTTGTCTTTAATCTGTCCTGTGAGGGTAAAATTTTCCAAGCCCTTTTTTCTCATTATGTTCCTTAGAAATGTCAACTGTTTTTTCCTAATGTTAAGTAGAAATGTTTTTTTCTCTAATACTTAACCGTTCCTCACATGTTCAACCCGTGGTATTCTCAACATCCTTCTGTAGAATGTTGTATATTTTGTACAGGATTATGTGAACTAACAAAGAAAATATTATATTAATAAATAAATAAGTAAATAAATAAATACTTTTATAAAATAATTTATTCATTATAGTTAAGGATTTACTGATCTATCTTTGTAATTGAAGAAAACAAAAAACAGGTTTGTTCTCCCGTCAGATAATTTTCAACACACGGTCAAAATAAAAAGATTTGGTACTCTAATCTTTAAATCATTTCTGCTGAAAATATTTTAAAAGTCCTTGCCAACTAGCATTTGTTGCTGAATGCACTGTACATCTGAGGAAGGCCTCACATCATATCAACCGAAACGTCTGACACTTTTCAGTTACATTATCAAAAAGATCATCTTTGATGCTATGATACTTAAATTTCTGTTGATGAAGTTTTAAAAGCTCTGTGCAATTACTGCTGGGCGTACTGTATCCCCGAGGAAGACCTAAGAACATATGAACAGAAACGTCAGACACTTTTCAGGATATTATCCAGAACGTATCAACCAAAATGTATCGTGAAATGTATTCACTGCTTTCCTCGATAAATAATTTGCTGCATTAAAAATTCGCTCAATTTCGTGTTTGTTTTTTAATTGTTCCTGCCTTGCATTTTTACTTACAGTTGACAAACGGATCTTTCTATATTCTATGAAAAATTGTTTCTTTCAGCCAACGTGATATAAATACCAATCTGTCTTAAAAGAAAATATGTGGAGCTTACCGTTGTGAGAAAGTATCCCAAAATCATACGATATTTTTATACTAATTTTTGTAACAAGTGCGAGTTCTCACCACCGATCAGTTAGTTAAGTGCCCTACGTAATACACGCTTTGAGCGATCATGTTTCGAAAGAGACATGACTGACTGGGCAGAAGATTATCCCGCAGTAGATTGCCATTGCTTTCTGCAGTAGACTGGTTGCCAACCAAGGTTATAGAACCCAATCTATCCTATTATTTAATCCATAACTGGAAGGAATAGATGGATTAATACCTTTCCCAAGGGTATTTGCGCGTAAGTGAATACAGTGGATTCAACTAGAATTCGAACTCGGCTCCCCGGTTTCTCGTTCCGAGCCGATATCCACTGCATCACAACGCACATCCGATAAACAAGCCAAAAACAGATTTTCTTCTTTTTATTTTTTTAAATTGTAAAAAGATTCTTTGTAAGTAGCTCGAATATCATCCGCATTTACGAAATATGAATAATTCTCTGATTTTTGGTCATTTCTTATTCCGAGGGTTCGGGTTGTTGCGAGGCAACCTATACAAGTTTTGATTTAAAATTTATAATTTCAAAAGAGTGGAAAAATGTATTAAAGAACGAAGATTTATAAATTCTTGGTGTAAATTAATATTTGCGATAAGTAACTTGACATTATTTTGAGTGAACTAACAGAAAGTCCGAAATTCATAATCTGGATTGGTTAATCAATCACAATATATAAAAAAAAGAATTACAAATTGTTTATTTGAATTTCTTTTCACATTTAAGGACATCACATCATCTGAACATCTCTAATTTTTGGGGAGAATTTACACTGAATTTACCAAAGCAATCGGCACCACATTAACTCGGCTCACTGTCATATCATTTTGAAACACCTGTTCTCATCCTATCGCAGAAGTTAGACAACGTCGAGCCAAGTCACTATCTTGATGGGTGACTTCTTTGGAATACCAGGTTCTGTAATCTTGGATGTGCATGTGATGTAATGACACGGAATGGGAAATAGGAAATAGTTGTGTTCATTATATTCACATACACACAAATACGTTTGGGAAAAATATGAATCCAACTGTTCTTCCTCCAGCTATTGGTTAAATAGTAGGATTTTTAGCAGTAAAGTATCAATATCTCCAAAACAATTCTTATGATTCAATAGATATATTCTGGTTTTAAATAACCAGCAAAGTCTTGGTAATCCGTATAGAATCAATCACCCGATTAACTTTTATAAAGATTAATATATTTTCTTCTCTTTTCTTGTTTGTTTGTTATTCGGGAATTCAACCAGTTAAATGCCATCCGTGATACACGCTTTGGGCGATCATGTCTCGAAATAGATATGACTGACTGGACAGAAGATTATCCCGCAGTAGGTTTTCATTGCTTTCTGCGGTAGACTGGTTATTATCCAAGTGCTTTCTGCGGTAGACTGGTTATTATCCAAGGCTATAGAACCCTGTCTGTCCTGTTATTTAACCCATAACTGGAAAGAAGAGACGGGTTAATACCTTTCCCAAGGGTATTTGTGCGTAAGTGAATGCAAGGAATTCAACTGGAATTCGAACTCGGCACTCCGATTTGTCGTTCCGAGTCGATATCCATTGCACCACAACGCACACTCCAGAATTCGAGAGCTTAAACGTGTTAGTCACATTTGGTCTTTTGTTACACCCAAATGTTTAAAGTAGTCGTAATTCCTAGTTGATAATATGTTTCTTTTGCTTCTTTGACTTACTCTCCTGAGTCAGTGAAGGTGTGTAGGATGCTGTGTGCCGTGGTTGTAGCTCAGTTGTCGTGGGACCAAGACGCCAGGGGACTATTTTCGGAAATCCGATTTGACTAACGGAGGGTTAATCTATAGCAATATGAAAAAAAATTGAAAATCATGATTATTTCCGCTTGCAGTGCCTATTGTGTGCTGTGGTGCAGCACACAATCGACTCGAAACGAGAGATCAGGGTGCCGAGCTCGAATTCCAGTTGTATTCCTTGCATTCACTTACGCGCCAGTACCCTTGGGAAAATCATTAATCTGTCTCATCCCTCCAGTTATGAGTTAATAACAGGACAGATTCTATATTCTTGGCTGGCAACCAGTCTACCGTAGAAAGTAATGGCAACCTACTGCGGGATAATCTTCTGTCCAGTCCGTCATGTTTCCTTCGAGACATGATCGCTCAAGCGTGTTTCACGGATGGCTCTTAACGGATTGAGTGCCTATTGAAAAACTCCATCGCTTATCTATAAGGAAGGCGTATTTGCTCTTAGATTTCAGATGATCTAAATAAAATTAGCTTTCGACTGTTTTATAAAGCTTTCCATTTCATTCAAAATGATTCTCATGACTATTTAGTCTTCAAAATTTTCATTCAAAACTTAAGAAAGGCAAAAATAAACAAACTCTCCAAATTAACAATAATGTTAGATTAGATCATTACTCTCCACAGTTTTCTCTCGCTGTTAGTATTTTTTGTCTTTTTTCTATTCCTCCCGCTCCGTGTTCTACCATCTATTCCCACAAGTATGTTAAGTTACTCGCTGCTTCCTTTGTTCCACTTGATTTTAATATATCCTGTGTGTTTCATATTTTCCATGCCTTCGTTTCTCATAATGTTTTGCAGAAATATCAACCTTCTCTTTTTATTTCTTTTATTGCTCTTTTTGTTTTTATTTTACTTAAAACGTTCTCGTGGTTTACTTGGTATATCTTTTCGTAAATCCGCATCTCTGTTGCCTCACGTTTTCACATCATCTGTGAGACAAGTGTTTGCTTTGTTTTGTTTGTTTAGTGGCATATCAACTTATGAGTTATTTGATACTAAATTTTAATTTTCTTGGGGCATTAATAATTTCTTTGACGAAGATGTATTGCTGGCGAGTTTTATTTTACAAAATTGTACTGCTGGTACTAGGTTATTTTCATAAAAATGAATTACTAGTAATTCCTTTACAATGAAAATGTATTGCTGGTAATATTTTTCCTTACGAAAATGCATTGCTGGTAATATATATATATATATATATATATATCATGGTGGCATCAGACATTCAACGGATTGAACTCTTCCTACAACTACATATACTTTCCCTCACAAGATGTATAAGCAAATAAGTAAATCAGTAGAGTAGAGCGATAGGCAGAAATAGACAAAACTGCTACTGTACGACAATTGCGAGTCCCAGTTCTAACCCGTATTAATCGTTCTACTAACAGAGTTCCAAGTATTTGTAAATTGCTGTGTTTAATATATATATCGTTATTCCTATTTTGGTTGTTGTATTATTTTCTTACTGAACTTCTTGACCGGGTCTACAGCAATATATATATATATATATATATATATATATATATATATATATATTCCTTACTCGTGGAAAAAAGACGCAAAACATTTGAATTCATTTTCCCTACACCATGCGGTCCAATGACACCAGTCCATGTGAGATGGTCCCTTCCAATTCGGTCACTTGAATCACCTAAGAGACCAAGTTTACTGTGAAATGGAACTTTAGAAATAACAGAGTGCAACTTATCATAACAGGTATCGATTTCTTGCTCAGGACATAATATGGTCGGCGCGTAGTAATTTACAAATGTCATTTGGGACCCCAGCTCAAGATCTGATGCCCAGCCAATTGCTTGATTGGGCTCGAAACGTTGGAAAGCCTCTGATTCGTTATAAATACAAACAGAAGTACAATATTGGAGCGGATAACGTAACGGTTAACTCCTTCGCATTGTCTTCTTTAGATTGAATGGAGGTCAACTTGTCATCGTGGCATTGCAAGTTTTGAACAGAATTTGCCCAAATGTATTACTGGTAATTATTTTACTATGAAAATGTATTTCTAGCATTTATACTACAAAATGTATTTTAATACTTTCTTGGTGTTTTGGCTGTATTTGGGAGTAAACTACTTGCTATATGCTACCACCTGGATTAGGAACAACAGCATTTAAGAGGTTTTTCAACGCTCCTCAAAATCTTTAATCTCCCGATCAGCTTTGCTGCCAGATCTAGCTTATCGTCATACCTAGGACAGTTGAGACAATTGTTCAGCATTCACTGTCATGTAGGATTATAGATATTGTAATGAAGTTCAGCATTCTTTTTTTTTTAGTTTCTAACGACAGAAGTGATTTAGAAACAAAGAAAAGCTTAACCCATTACAATTTCAAAATGAAAAAAATATTGTTAGAATGATTGAATTGCACTAAGAGAGAGAGAGAGAGAGAGAGAGAGAGAGAACTGAAAAATGATCCCTTTCAGTTTTAACTGAGCTCGAACATTGAACTCTAGCCTCAAAAAAGAATTATAATATTATTTTTTCCCATTTCCGTCGAAATTCAGCTCAACTTTTGAAGCCACTAGCATGCGTTTAATTCGTATTTTGCAAGTGAATCGAATTAATTGACATCTGCGATAGTTCGCTTCTAATAGTTATAAAATCAGACCGTCCCATCAACAAAAAAAAAGCTTGATCTTTTCTTGAGAAAGCAGGTTTCATGTAAGAATCCCATTCCAAGACCCCAGGGATGACGGGAGGTCGGTAGAAGTGAGAGGACGTGACAGCAGCGTGAGATTTCGCGCTTACATCGCACCGACGTTCGACTGATCTGACTGTTGTACGCATTAGCAATGGACACCCGGAAAAGGGGTGTCTTGTTTCCGCTAACGTAAGAGCCGTCTTTCTACTCTGGTGACTCACGCACTTGTCTGGCGAGGAAGACAAACATTCACTGTGAATGCACAGCGGGTGGGGACATACCGTGGCTCATCTAGTAAATGAACATGATTGTAAAACATAATTGATTCGAGTCCCTGCCTATGAACAGTAATCTAAAATCTAAAACCGATATTTTCATTTTTTATTACAGCCGATATTCTGTTTTAAAGAAACGTGCGTTTATTTTTAATGAGTAAAATAATAGCAGAAAGCTAGGTGCTTCCACAGAAACGCGATGCCTAAGTTTTAAAGTAAATTTTTAAAAAATAAATATTTTTCTTGAAGTTTTTATTTTTGTTTTAATTTCAAGCTAATAGATTAAATGTAATATTTTCATTAAGCGAAATATTCCTTTAAAAACACTTAATAAAAATTTAAGAGAAATTTCATACGATTTTTTCCTTTCGGTGTTGTCCGTTAATCATCATTATCATCATCATCCTTCGACCTACCAATAGTTGGTCGGAAATCCATCTATAATCCTACCCCACACAAGACGTTTCAAGCATTGCTGTACTCAGACCCTGGTTCTGTGAGTAGACGTCATGGACCTCTTTCGATGGCTGATACAGACGTGGATCGCCAGCTCTACATCTGGCTGTTTATATATACGATACACCAAGGAAGATTGCCAACCAAGACTTCTTTCAAGCCACTGACGGCTTTTAATTTTACTCACAAGGCTTGGATATGGTTTTAAGGTACTTTCCGCACGCCGAGATCATTTCTTCCAGATCAATAACATCAAGAATTTACCTTCCTAATAAATCGAGATTTGGTGAGATTCGTTTCCGAGCTTTATGTTCTGAAAGCGAACTTTCTAGCCATTCGGGTACGTTCTAACCCTTCAGTCCCTTGCACAATGGGAAGATTTGTTACGTATGTGATGATTGAAATGAATGAAAGACATGTAATGTCTTCGTATTTAGTACAGATTTTCTCAATATAACCCTGAAATAAAACATATCAAGAAAAAAAACTGATGGGTAACACGCTTACTTGCTGGTCACTCACACATGAAAACAAACTGCCGGTACGCCGCCTAAGATAGACTGAGAAGCACTGATCTAGATCTCCATAAATATGTCGATTCCTACACAGTTTTAATTTACGTTTTTTATGGTAAAATACGCGATGCTTAAAAATTACACATTTCTACATAGAAAATACGTGTGACGTAAAGTATGAATGAGGCATGTGTTAGATAATTCTGAATTGTCTGATTTTAGAAACATAGCTTTTGTTTCTTATTACACTATCATATAATTGTGTTTATCTCTTCCTTTATAAGTTCCTTAGCTCATACGACCCTGCCAATACCTCATAGATAATGGACTATTCTGTTTTGATTATGTAGAAATATCTATCAGAGAGGCTACTTAGTTTAAGTAAAAAACTACAAAAAATATGATAGAATTACTTAACGTCTCCTGCTAATATCTAATAAATAATAGACTATTCCATTTTGATCACTCGAGAAAACACGAGACATATCAAAAACGCTACTTGGTTTCAGTAAGGAAATGAAATATAGAATGAGAGATAGAAGTGTTTAACGTCTGTTTCAGTGTAATCGGTAAGTTTTCATTTTAAAATATTTTTGTACCTCCTTACTTCATGAAATAACGACTAGAATTCATATTTATGATTGTTATTGCAAGGTTTTGTTAAAGTTATCAAGTTCAAATATGTAAGGATGCGAGAGGGAATTATCTATGGATATCCTATTGGTGTAGTACTTCCTAGGAGTTTATTCAATCATTAACTAGACAACAAAATTAATCTGAAATGAACAAAAAAACCTGTGAAATTGTAAACACGTTAAATGTAGTTATAACAAAAAGTGCACGAAACGCTATTACTCATTCGTAATGATGAAAATACGCTCTTTGTATATCAATCTCTTTCAGAATTTAAGACAATATATACCCCTTATCTTGAAGAGAAAGACAAGTTACGTGTACATTTTCTTTGTATGTAAAGTCATTATTTGAACTTATGGTAGCATACACCCTGAGTTCCCAACCACATATAGTGCAAAGAATTTTCCCTCAGTAGGTTGCCAATTCTTACTGCGGTAGACTGGTTGCCAACCAAAGCTATAGAACGCAGTCTGACTTGCTATTAATCCATAGCTGAGGAGAGAGAAGATACAGATTCAAACCTTTCTAAAGAGTATTATCACGTAAATGAAAAGTGATTGGAATACCTAGTCCCCGCTTGCGCTGCAACTGTGTAAAAAGCTTGTCTTAGCATGTCTAAGCTTATTTTTTCTGATTGTACAAACCGACCAAATGACAGGAACAGAGTATGGAAGGATCCACTTGTGAGAGAAGAATGCGGTGCTGGTTTCTAAATAACTGTTGTGAGGACAATAGTTTTGAAGCTCATGGAAGTAGAAGACGTCCGTCTTCAATTTTCAATCATCTGAAAATACTATTCGAAAAAACTGAGATATGTCTTAGAATAATGGCTGTCAGCATTTTAACGATAAAGAAAATGGAATGGTGAAGAAATTCGATACCTGGGTTCCACATGATCTGATTGAAAATCCAAGAATTTTTAAAGTGTGTTCGATGTTGCAACTGGGAAATTCGAATGATACATTTTTTGATTGAATAGGAACTTATGATGAGAAATAAATCCTTCATAATAATCTTAATCATCTCAATGGCTTGATCATGACGAAGAACCAAAACACTTTCCAAAACCGAAATTGGACCTAGAGAAATTTATGATGACTGTTTGATGGTCCACCATTGGCGTTATCCATTACAGTTTTCTGAAATCTAACCAGGGCATCACTGATGAAGTTATAGCAAGCAATTGAATGAAATGCACATTCAATTGGACTGGGGTAAGAAATGGCTAGTAAATTTTAATGCTTCTAAAACGAAGCTACTCTCAATTAACCATCATCGACAATCTCACTTACCTCCCATTAGCATGGACCAGGCTTGCCTCCCAGAGAGTAAAACACTGCGCCTCTTGGTCTCACACTTTCAGCGGACCTCAAATGGAATGACTATATCGAATCCATTGCTAAATCCGCTGCTATGAAAGTCGGTTCTCTGTGTAGGGCCCGGAAGTTTTTTCCGTCTAAATCTATCCTGCACTTTTATAAATCTACCATCCGCCCGTGCATTGAATACTGCTACCATATCTGGTCGGGTGCCCCTGCTGTTCTCCTCGGGCTTCTCGATAAGGTTCAGAGGAGGGTCTGTAATGTGATAGATACCGACTTGGCAGACCGCCTGCAGTCTCTCTCCCACCGGCGAGACGTGGCTTCCCTGTGTCTCTTCTATAAATACTTTCACGGCTTCTGCTCCGATGAACTTAGATTACTGGTGCCCCCTAAATACGAATTTGAACGAGATACTAGATTAGCAACTAGATCCCACCCTTTTACAGTGAAACCGATAAAATGCAGCCGTAACTTCTACTCCAACAGTTTCTTTCCTCGCACTTCCCGACTGTGGAATTCTCTTCCACACGATTGCTTCCTCGACTGCTACAATCTCCTGGAGTTTAAATGTTTAGACACCTCCTAATACACTAACCTGCTCCCATTCTATCAAACACTCTTCCCATCTGCCCAACCCTCATCCTCGCTATCCTTACTCATCTGTCAACTTCCTCCTGACATTCTCTATGTCTAACCACCCCATCTCTTTACCTTCCCCTATGTAGCCCCATGTGCAATAGTGGCAGTAGAATGCCTTGCTTGGGGTGAGATGATTAAAAAAAAATCAAGAAAAATGTAACCCGCAATGGAAACCATAGACTGAAAGAAAAATGAATGGATGTAAGTCAAATTTTGATTTCCTGGTCTCGATATCAAATAAGTTTTTTTGTCGTAAACCGAATTTCGAAGGCTAAATAAGTCCTCTGAGTAAATGGTATCATGGCTGAGACTAAGAACTACAATTATACCTACTTAGAGCCAAACCCGAAGCAAAACCTAAAATAAATGGCTGAAATAAATAGACATACAGGCATATAAACAGACACAGACAAAAACATCTTGCTTTATATATATATATATATATATATATATATATATATATATATATATATATATATATATTATCGATTTTCTGTACTATTGTAAAAACTGCAACCTTGAAACTTCTGAGTATCGTTTCTTATGTCATTGTCTATGAGTGTATCAAATTTGATTAAAATCGTACCACTCATTTTATAACACGATTTTTTATTATCGATATTTTCGATATTTATCGGGGGTACTTCGACACAAAACCTAGCTAAGAACACTCGCAGACGCTTATAGTACAACTGTGTAAATTTTCAAGAAAATTGGTTCAGCCGTTTCGGAGTCTATAGGTAACGGATACACACACACACAGACACACACACAGACACACACACATACACACAGAGATTAAAAAATCCATTTCTAAATAAGTTTAGATATCACCATATATTCACTGATCTCTTGACAACTGGCTACCATCTTTTCAAGAATCTTGACAATATCTTCAGTGTTTTGGCCTGTTAGGGCCATGAAGAAAGACACAAAAAGAAGAAGGTAGGTTGAACCAGTGTATTGGAATAACAGAACATATATACAAAATAAGAGTGTTATTAGTTAGCAGATAGAAGGATCCGTCCGAACTGTCAAGTTACACTGCCTCTCGACTGGCCTCCTTTAGAAAGTCTCGCAGGTTAGTATTTATGAAGAAGGAAGAGTTCATTCCAATGTAGACAGGGCACCATAGTATTAAGTCAAAAGTCATTCAGTTACAAAGATGTTACAAAGAAACTGTTACCAAGATTACACTATAGAAACTCACCGATTTGAGACATATATAACGAACTTTGCCACACTCAACAAATATCCGTTAATCTCTTGCCCAATAACTACTAGTTTTTCAAGGAACTTTTGGTTTTCTTAAACCAAAAGACATTCAGTTCCTAAGAAGATACAGAAACTGCATTCAATGATTTCTTGCTGTTTAAACAGTAAAAATGTTAGGGTAAATGTATAAAAACGTTATAACTTGATCGCAGAAGTATAGACATGTCCAGGGCTCCGGTTTTGTGTGATTTAAATATTGTTTAAATACATTAATTCAGAAATAAAATATGATTCTAAAATCGGACATTATTTTTCAAACAACCTAATGTTGAGTTTATATTTTATGAATCTAATAAAAGTTCAATATTTGTGGAACACCCACTATTGGTCTATTCGAGCTAATGTTTACGCAGTGGCGATACTCACTTAAGTCTGTGTATATAACTTGGTCTGTTCCTCTATTAGAAACAATTTACGGTCATGTTTATCAAATTTATTCGGAAAAAAATGATGTAAAATTGCATTTTATTTGATTATATGTTCACCATTATTTACAATGACTTGTTTCCACTTGTCAGGCAGCTTTTCGATATCTTTTGAGTAAAATTCTGCAAGATTTGACGTGAAAACATTTCCAACGAACACTTGAATCTAATTTTCTTTACAGAAATGTTCTCCGTTAAGATATTCTGCAGTGATCGTAAAATGCGATAATCGGTTGGAGCCGGGTCACGTGTTTATGGCACGTAGGGTAGTACAGACCAACTAAGTTCCACATCTTTTCCTTGTTATATTGCTATACATGGCCTTGCATTTGATAGAGAACACTACATTTCCTTTTATTGAATCTAGCACTTTTTGGTGGTGGTTGGGAGATTTTATGTCCACAGTGCAACTGCTAGATGTCTGAATGTGCATTTAGTATGTCATCGCGTCTCTTAATAACTCTAGATAAGTAATACTCTGATGAATCCACAACAGGCCCATTAAGCTTCTTCCCAGAAGATCAGCTTTTGGGGCTAGTCGCAGGGCTTTATCTTCGTGAATCCCCTGCTGTTTGCGTTGAATTCTGTCGTATGCAACCTATTTTTATTCATTTGTCATGATACTTCTTGGCGCAAAAACCGTTTCAGAAACTCTAAATTGTCAACTATATAACAAGCTTGTGAACTATTAAATTACATCGAAGTTCCCTTTCTTTATATTTATGAACTTATTAGAGTACAAGTCTAAAAAAATATGAATATTTTATTGTTTTATATATATATATATATATATATATATATATATAATCATTTAACCCCAAGCAAAGCAGAAATGCCACAGGTGCGTAAGGTGTTAGAGTGGGAGAATAAAAAAGTACAGGGGATGTCAAAGAAAAGCTAAGAGTTTTAGTTTGAGTTTTGTTTAACGGCATATCAACCTCTGTGGGTTATTTAATGCCAAAAAGGTTGGGTTTTATGGTATTTTTTAAGATGTTCAGTTATAGTAAGAAGGTAATTTGATTTAGTCAGATTCTTTTTTATTTTAGAAAACTGAAAATGTCTTCTAGTTTTTTACTGAGAATATTTTTTTCCTTCAAAAATGTGTTATGGTAATAACTTTTTCTTAAAAAATGTATATTTTTCTATAAAAGTCTATTTTTATGTATATATTTCTATTAAAGTCTATTTTTATACGTTCATATTGTTTTGACCCCAATTTGGGTGTTATTTATTTACCCATAGCTGGGACCCTAATAGGTGCTACCACTCCGGGTCAGGGTAGACCTGAGAATAATAGCAATTAAAAGGTGCTTCCAAGCTCTTCACAACTTCCCAATCAGAGGCCTTGCTACCGGATGCAGTTCTCCGCCGTGCCTACGACCGAAATCTAAGAGACCAATAGGAAACAAGTAGATAAAAGATCACAATTGTTGCTTCATTTAAAATTTTGGCCATTGTAGCTATAAGCAAATGGAAGTGAGTTTCCAAAAAGATGGAAAGAGCGATAAAAGAAACTATTAGAGTAGAAGATGGGTGTTACATTAAACTATTCTGACAGTAAAAGGGTGGGACCTTGATGCCAGTCTAGTGGCACGAGTAAAGACATTTGTCCGAGGAACTAGAGACAAAAGCATATCAGAGTAGTTACCATGAAAATACTTGTAGAAAAGACAGAGGGAAGCCACATCACGTCGGTAAAAAAGTCACTGAAGGCGGGCTGCTTTAGTCAGAATCGATTATGTTGCAGATCGTCCTTTGGATTTTGTCGAGAACCTCAATATGAATAGCAGGAACACCAGCCCAGATATGGCAACAGTATTCAATGCACAGACGGATGGGAAGTTTATAAATGTGCAAAATGGATTCTGACAAGAAAAATTTCCAGGCGATAGTAAGTGTTTTTACATTAATCTCCACAATAATCTTAATATATAAAATATATTTTTTGATATTCTGCTTAGCACGACCATCTTGGTTGATCTTCTCTTAACATTGTACTCTTCAGACATCTTCGGCAGTCTTTATACTATTTTATACCAAATAAATCAACTACGACTGAATAGTGAGTTCGTTCCTCACTGGGTGCCCCATATTTTCAGCCTTTTACCACATCTAAGATACGCTTAGAAAATCGCCATAAATTAAACGTGTCTGGGCCCTTCGCCATGCTATTCTGTTAGCAAGTCAGATTAATTACGACTGGCTAGTGTACTCGATTCTGACTGGCCGTCTCATACTCTCTACACTGCGCCACATCTAAGCTGTGCTTAGAAATTTACCATAAATTAAACGTTCTGTATCAAATAGAAGTTCCACAGGGATATTTTAAATAAAAATGTCAGCTGATGTCCAAAACGACTTCAAGACCGTCGTTAACTGAAGGATAGATATGAATAGACTAAAATAGATAGATCTGAACTGACTGAGATAGATAGATAGATAGATAGATAGATAGATAGATAGATGTGAACAGACTGATATATATATATATATATATATATATATATTACGAGACTGGGATAGATAGATGGGGACATACAATCAGATATTGGAAAACACATTCTTGAAATGACATTCTCAAAAGAAAATGTAAACAAAGAAATTTTCTTTCATGGTAGAAATAATTACTTAGATATGTGCAATTAGCACAAAACTTTAAAAGAATCATTTCACACCAAACGAGACAATAAAGCCATTCAAATACAAGAGGTTACTTGTGAAAGAACGTGAGATAAAGGAAAACATTATTAAAGTGAGAGAACAACAAAGAACAAGAATTAAGAAGACAGAGAATAACGATTGACAATGCATGTAAAGTTTTGAAGATCAAAGTTGACTGCACGTAAGAGGCACGAAGAGATTTCCGCAAGTAAAAAATAAAAGAGAAGAAACTCTTGGATTGGAATTTACGGTTGCATTTTGAAATTTCACTGTAATATGATGAAATCTAGCTGCAAAACTATCTTGGATCAATCAGATTAAATTTACAGAATTTATGGGAAGTGCCTTACTGATAGATAGATAGATAGATAGATAGATAGATAGATAGATAGATAGATAGATATGAAGAGACTATAGATAGATAGATAGATAGATAGATAGATAGATAGATAGATAGATAGATAGATGTGAACAGACCGAAATAGATAGATAGATAGATAGATAGATAGATAGATAGATAGATAGATGATAGATAGATAGATAGATGAGATAGATAGATAGATAGATAGATAGATAGATGAGACTGAGATAGATAGATAGATAGATAGATAGATAGATAGATAGATAGATAGATAGATAGATGAAGAGAACTGAGACTAGAGATAGATAGATAGATAGATAGATAGATAGATAGATAGATAGATAGATGTGAACAGACCGAAATAGATAGATAGATGGATAGATAGACAGATAGATAGATAGACAGATAGATAGATAGATCGATGTGAAGAGACTGAGTGAGATAGATAGATAGATAGATAGATAGATAGATAGATAGATAGATAGATAGATGTGAAGAGACTGAGATAGATAGATAGATAGATAGATAGATAGATAGATAGATAGATGTGAAGAGACTAGATAGATAGATAGATAGATAGATAGATAGATAGATAGATAGATAGATAGATAGATGTGAACAGACCGAAATAGATAGATAGATAGATAGATAGATAGATAGATGTGAAGAGACTGAGATAGATAGATAGATAGATAGATAGATAGATAGATAGATAGATAGATAGATAGATAGATAAAAATATACAAAGAGAAATAAAAGAAAGTGAAAAAGAGTGAAAGAAATGGAAAGAGAAGAAATAAAGTCAGAATGTTATATAATCTATATATAAAGTTCTATGACTTCTGTTAGTCCGCCCGTTCGTCCGTCACACCCTCTAGACATACATTGAACGATTGAAAGCAAATTTTGGGGAGGAATGCAAACGAGCAAGGGTGTACAAAGTACAGTCAAATTTACTATGGTACGTAGCTTAGTTCAGTACATTTTCATTTTTTTTTTTAGTGAAAAGTTTTATTATTGAACATTTCGGTCCTCGGAACGTAATTTAAAATTTAGAGAAATAGTCATTCTTCAACAAATTAATCACATGAATATCCTCATCTTTGATGTTCTCGTCAATATGTTTTGGTCGGTACGTTCTTCAGTTTTCTTCAGAAACGTTTGAATAATTATTAGCCTATAACCTACATCTCGGAACTACATCTTGGAAATCAGAAAAGATATCACTCAAAGAGAAATTATTGAAACAAGAGGTAATAGGATAATAATTCTTGAAAGAATTCAAATGTTTCTTTTTAGAATATGAAACAATATTTGTGACCAACGTGGTTTTGCTATTAATGAACTCATGTCATAATTTGTTTAGTTAATAATTTCCACCATTGAACTTTTACTGGTTTTCCTTTCATCTTTTTTTTGCTTTGTATTGTATTCCCGTGACCCGACAGAAACATGATTGACATCAAAAGGGAGAAAACCCAAGCAGTGACTGACAAAATTATGTTCAACATCAGGGCAGCGGGCATGAAAGGCAATAGCCGGGCCAAAGGATTGACAGATGTGCCTGGCCATAGATGACCCAAATAAGCGACAACTCGAGAAAGCAAAAATGCGTTGAAATTTCGGGTAATTTAAGTGTTGGGTTTTCTGGCTGAAAACAGAACGCAAGAAGAACGCAGAGAAGAGAGAAAAAGGAGAAGAGAACTCCCGCTGGTTAACGACTCCAACAACTCCCTCGTATGTGCGTGATTTTCTCTTGTTACATCCTCCTCTAAACACAACTATCAGTGACGAAGAATAAACACTTATTCGTGTTCCTCGTAGTCTGTCAGGACAAGTGTTATTTTCCAGAACAGCCTTAGCATATAACTGTATGACAAAAATTGGGTCAATTGAAACCAGTAAGTAAATGCCTAGTCTTCTCAATTTGATGGTATCAAGTCCATAAATTTAAAATTTATCAATTGAATGGTATCCATGACCTAATCGGTAATGTGAAATGAGTTTTCACGGATACTGGAAGTGAGATGGAATATTACTAGGGACTGATATATTATTTCTGTTCTATGCTGCTTAATTAATGGTCGTATAATAATAATAATAATAATAATAATAATAATAATATGTCTCCCCGCAGACTTGGTTGGTAGTGAGACCAAAGCAGAATCGAAATATGATGAAAAATGACATAATAATGATAGAGTTGGGCAATATTTACATTGGGCAATGTGCAAACATTATGGAAAATCTGTAAACAAACACTGGTATGAACATCACCCAGCACCAGTTGCAGAAATAGAAGATGTAACCATTCTATGGGATTATACCATCTACACAGACAGAAAAATTGAAGCAAACAGGCCAGACATTATTGTTAAAAACCAGAAGGAGAAAACTTGTCTATTAATTGATATGGCTTGTCCAGCGGATTGTAACATAGCAATCAAGGAATTTGAAAAACTGTCAAAATATAAAGACCTGGAAATTGAAATAGAAAAAATGTGGAAATTGAAAACAAGAGTTGTGCCAGTGATAGTAGGTGCACTTGGAATGATAAAAAATGGAACAAAGCAACACATTGAAAGAATCCCTGGAAACCCCAGCTTAAGAGACATACAAAAAATTGTCTTATTAAGTACAGCCCACACACTAAGGAAAACTTTATCTATGTAATGCTAGGGATGATAGGGAAGATAGAAAAACATGAAATGGAGCCATAACAACACGCCACGACCTGCCTTAGGTCTCCCCGCAGACTTGGTTGGTAGTGAGACCAAAGCAGAAATCGAAATATGATGAAAAATGACATAATAATAATAATAAAAACAAGCTAAGAATCGCGATAAAAAAGCAAAAGTATGAATGTAAAGGAAAAATAGTCAAAATTAATGATGATAAAATTTTCGTAAGGAGTTAATTAGCCTATTTTTGACGTCTTACATTCGAGATGGTTTAAATTCCTGACTCAGAAATAATTTGGTCTAATTTATAATTTCATGCAGTATCAATTTAAAATGTAAAGTGTGATAATATCCAGCCAAATCTATATTAGAAATCCGATCTTCGTGTTGATTCGAAGACTGTGTTCACACACGTCACAGACTTTTCTTCGGTGCATTTCCTAAAAATTCCTGGAACAAACCCACTTCCCAAAATTTGGTGAAATGATCAAAAATCAGAATTAATTTTAGAGTGCCATATTTTTCGTGCCGAGAACTTACCCGGGGCCGTATGGATATTCTGATGTTCTACACATATTTTCTTTATTCTGGTGATGATTTTATTCGTAATTTTTTTCGGAAGATTTGTACTTTAGGCTTCAAATCAAAATCTAGTCTTGGTATCTCTCATATGAGAAAGTATACCAGGTATCGACAAGTTCCAAACCATATACTTGATGACACATGTCTTGACAAATTAAAAAGTATTTTCTGACTTTGCCTCCTTTTACATAAGAAAGTTCAAATTCTGAATGAGGTTTTGAAATAAATAAATTTGAATGCAGTATAGTATCTTCTGTATTATTTTGGCCATTCAAGCAGCTGAAGAAAAAGGATTCTGTTAGAAGATGCTTAAACATTACTGAAAGCAACGAACATTAGGAGAGAGCAAATCAATATAATCGCTTTGATTGAATTCTCAACAAAGGTGAGGACACTATTAATTATTCATGGAATTCTATTTTAAAATTTGGCGAAGGTGTCCGGTGAAAGACAAACACGATATCGAGAAAGAAGATAATTTTGGAAGAAAAAACAATGTTGGCAAAAGGAAGTGTTTATAGATAGTCAGTCAGTTAAGTGCCATACGTGATACACGCTTGGGCGATCATGTCTCGAAAGAGACATGACTGACCGAGCAGAAGATTATCCCGCAGTAGGTTGCCATTGCTTTCTGCGGTAGACTGGTTGCCGACCAAGGCTATAGAACCAAATCTGTCCTGCTATTTAATCTATAACTGGAAGAAAGAGACGGATTAATACCTTTCCCAAGGGTATTTGCGCGTAAGTGAATACAATGGATTCAACTGGAATTCGAACTCGGCTAGCCGGTTTCTCGTTCCGAGCCGATATCCACTGTACCACAACGCACATCCTTTATTAGTGTGTTTATAGTACGCTCAGTATAAATCTCTTGCTCCCCAGTACCAAATACAGTGCTGGACTTAATATCTCACACAATACATGCCGAGTTAAACTAATAAAAAAAAGAAAGTTTTAGGTTTTTCGATTTTATTCATCAACATAGTCTTCTTTTAGGCTGATACTCTGATTCCAACGCTTTGTCCACAAATCGATGCCTTTTTTGTAAAACGATTTGTCTTTGGCCTTAAAATACGCCCCAGTTTCCGAGTTCACTTCTTCATTTAAAGCCAAATGTCTTTCTCTGGTGCAATCTTTTGAGGTCTGCAAACAGCCAGTAGTCGCTGGGGGGCTAGAGCTAGAGAATAGGGTAGATCCGTTAGCATTTCGAAGTGCAATTCATGTAGTTTTGCCATCGTCGCGATCGACTTGTGACACGATACGTTGTCTTGGTGAAATATCACTTTTTCTTTATTTGTAACTGTTTTTGGCGATTTCTTCCATCAAACGCACCAATAATGCTGTATAATATTTGCTATTGATAGTTCTTCCTTTCTCGAGGTAATCGGTGAACAAAATACCTTGCACATTCTAAAATACGGAGGCAAAAATCTTGTCTGCTGGTGTTTGCGTTTTTGGTCGCTTTGGACTGCTTTAACCTTCTGCTGTCCACCCAGCTGACTGTCGATTTGTTTCTGGAGTGAGAAGGTGGATCCGTATTTCATCCATTGTCACATATTTACGCAAAAACTGCTTCTTGTTGCGTTGAGACATTGCAAAGAACGCTCTGAATGTTTTTTTGATCGACTGTGAGTAAACGCGGCACCCACTTTGAACACAGCTTTCTCATTGACAAATGTTCATGCAAAATAGTAAATACACTACCTTCTGATATGCCCATGACCTGACCAAAAAGAATATTTGTGTGAAGTTTGGTGAGAGTCGGATAAAAATTGTGGATTTGTTTAAAGGACACACATACAGACACACACAAACATCTTGCCCTATATATATATATATATATATATATATATATATATATATATATATATTAATACAGGTTTCATTGAATAATATAGACAAGTTCTGTCTATTTTGTGTAAGATCCGTTCGTATGATCTGATTAGCTTGATAGTGTTGTCATGGAAAGACGACAAGAAATCGCAATAATTGTTGATTTTTTTATCAGGTCTGAGCTTTCGTCTTACATAAGCCATTATCAAAAGATGAACATTTAATGTTCAGTGAACATAGAACATTTAAATTATTATTAACAGAGTGAAGTTATAGAGAGAAATTTAGACAGGTCCATTTTTTGTGTCGCACATGGCTGTAGGCCGAGAAGGAATGGTGGTAGTGAGTTTTTTGTTCAATTGAGTGTATAGTGGCATGAGGGTTTGGTCTGGGAACTGCTACTACTATGGTGTAGGGGGTAAGTATAATAACTATGACCTCTCCCGTCGATTGTAGGCATTGAAGTATGTTAGTAGAGGTGTCGAAATTTATTTTATTTAGGCTAGGTTTAAACTGTTTGATGTAGATAGCTTCTAGAATTTTAAGTTTTCGTTTATTATTTTCTTGTCTAAGTATATGCGTATTTTCAACAAGTGTTTTCCTAAGAAGTGTGTGTTGATAGCCTTGGTGATTTAAATGTCGGAATATGTTAAAATTTTCATTTAAGTGCAATGTAAGTCTCCGCGAAAGCGAGTTAGTAGTATGTCCAATGTAGGTATTATTTAGTTTGTTAGAGATACATTCTCAAAAGGGGCATTTAAATTTATATACTACATTGTTTTTTTGCAAATCGCTAAGGGTGGGGTAGGAGTCGTTGCGGACGACTGAGTTGGATGTTGTGGATTTAGCGTAATATATGATAAATTTAATTCTTTTGTTGGGGTCTGTCGGAGAGATATTAGTGTTTATGAGTTTTTTTAGGATATTTTCATCTAGTTGGTAGTTGGTGTGCATTTGGCTACGATATAAGAGAGTGATGTTTGGGGTTGGTTGGGCTATTACCATGTGTTGTTTTTTCGTGTTCAGGTTTGTAAGGAAATGTATTTGTTCATCAACTTTGTAGTTAGGAAAATTATTGTTGATGAGAGTCTGTTTTATGTCTTTTAGTTCACTGTGGAAGATGTGTTTTGTAGACGAGTTGGTTTTTACTCGATGTAGTAGATTTTTTATGATTGCTAATTTGTAATAGTGGGGAAATTCGCTAATATAATTAAGTGTGGATGGATTTTTGTTGGTGGGTTTTTTATATGGTGAGATAGTGAACTTATTGTCATTAGTGTTGATTAGTATATCGAGGAAAGGAATTTTGTTGTCATTGCTGAGTTCATTGCTGAGTTCATTGCTGAGTCCATGACAACACTATCAAGTTAATCAGATCATACGAACGGATCTTAAACAAAATAAATAGACAGAACTTGTCTATATTATTCAATGAAACCTGTATTAATGAAAAAATGCTGCCAAAATACACACAATATATATATATATATATATATATATATATATATATATATATTCCATGGATAAAAAAAATTATTAGTCAAGATAAGTCCTTTCGAATAACAAAACACGTAACAGAAAATTTCCATTTTTTCATTCAATTACCTACTATTAGTCTGATAGAGTTGTATAGGGCGAGTCAAAGATGACGGACGCTTTTTAAATGGTTATTACTCTTTACCAGGGTTAGGGAGATATATTTAGCAGATTGCATCCGGTCCGTGGTGCTTAAGCAGTATTTTGTTTTGAAGCCATGGTCTCGTGGACGATTCAGCACTGCATGTTCGCCTGCGACATTTTGCTCACATTCCTTGGCCCCCTCAGTCCTCTGATTTGTTTATGTGTGATTATTTTTTTTATCGTTTCACCCCAAGCCAGGCGGTACCGCCACTGATGCGTATGTGGGGCTACATAAAAGTAAAAATTTACGCAAGAGGAGAGTGAAGAGAAAGACGGACCAGTTACAGGGTGTGTCAGAGAAAAGGGCAAGAGAAGGATGAGAACACAGTTGTAAAGACAGTTGTGAGGGAAAGGAAAAATACAAAACAAGATATACTGGGTGATGTAGAAAGAACTGGAGTCAAGTGGATAAGAGATGAGAATTGACATTGTATTTAAATTCCTGGAGGTTGTAGCCGTCAGGAAAGCAAGGGAGTTCCACAAAAGAAGCTGATGGAGTAGAACTGTCGGCTGTATTTGGTTAATTTAATTTTATGAGGAAACCTGAAGGCACGTGCGTATGAGCATAAGCCCAGTACATAAGGCTATTTGCGTGGAAGTTGCCCATATCAACAGAGAAATGCTGAAAAGAGTTGAGGCCAACTTCCAAGAAGGCTTTCAGAAATGGACCACGGAAAACTGTCATGAGGAATGTTTTCCACACTTAATTTTGTCAAATGCTAATTCAATACGAACGCATTCATATCAAAAAACATTTTTGAAGCTAAAATTAATGATTTTTTTTCTGAATTTTTCAAAGACGTCCGCACTTATTGCCCCACCATGTATTTGTTTTTAATCGTTTCATCCGGAGCAAGGCTTTCCACTGCCACTATTGTGCAGGGGGTTACATAGGGTCGGGGAAGTGATGGGAAAAGGATGGTTAGATATAGGAAATGTCAGAAGGAGGGTGATAGACTGGTAATGAGGGCTGGTTAGATGGTGAGAGTGTTTAAGAGAATAGATGCAAATTAGTGTGTTAGGAGGTGTCTATTGACCTTACATTTAAACTCCTGCAGGTTGTAGCTGTCGGGGAAGCAGGCATCAGGCGGGAAGTGCGAGAAAAGAAGCTGTTGGAGTAGAAATTACGGTTATTTCTTATCTGTTTCCCTGTAAAAGGGTGGGACCTAGTTGCTAATCTAGTATCTCGTGTAAATTCGTACCTATCATATTTATTTGAACATACCAGTTTTAGGGTAAACATTATTTATGGCATGGCAAAATTTAGTTTCATTTTCACTTAACTTTTCAAAATGTATTTTATTTTTCAATAGAATTTATCCTCCTGTCTATGGTTTGTCTTTAGGAGTGTTCTTCCCACAACAACAGTCAACATTCTCAACTCTGAAACTGTTGTATGCGAAGAACTATTTGTATATGAGTCTTTCCGTAAACGGTTTCTTTCGCAACAAACTATCTCAGAAGCAAATATTAGGTAACAGCACGATGATTAAATTTGTATTTGTCTATATTTCTGAGATGAGGTAGTATCTACAGAATGTACATTATTCGGACTATTGTCCTCATTTGTACGAGGTTTTGGCCGTTGTACACTCCGGTCTTCTTCAGGTGCTAGAGATTTCGAACCGAACCCTTTACTACATTCATGTTCTTCATTCTTTGCGTAGTAGTGCCTCTTTTGGTAGTCATGATTTATCTCTCTCTAACCCTTTAAGTTACTTGTTCACCACTGCTGTAGCCTGGTATTAAACTCACATTGAAGTCAGAGGAACTAATCAACGTCTATATCCACTGGACAATGTGTCCTTAAATTTGTAGTTCTTATTTTCGAAGGCCATCGTCTGTAGTTTTGATTCTTTTCTTGCATCTGAAATTTAAAACAAAGCAGCAAAGAATTTTTTTTTAAATTCTGAAAACAATTCAAAGAAATTCAAATAAAATAATAGTTTGGTGTTGACTGTAGAAATATGCTAATCAGGAAACGATCATAGATATTGGCCGTGCGTGTATGTGAGATAGACGGATCAGTAGTTGAACAAAATACTTTTAAATCTTATCTGGGTTCGAACTTGTACAAACGACGACGGCTTTCATCTGCTCCGAATCCATACACATGTCCTTGGTCATTACGTTGTATGGTTAACAGTCGTTTTCGAAAGAATCCAAACACACTGAGATTGTCTCCCAAGGCCTATATGTCTAAATTGTTAGCGCCTTGAAAAATAGATTACAGTGAGATTCAAACCTATATTTCATGGTCGGAAGTTTAACGTTTAAATCACTCGATTATGCACTTATTTTATACCATGAAACCCACCGCAATCTATCACAAAATTTGTAGAGACGAAAGGCACGGCCATGTAACTCATTGCTATAACAGATGCATGATAGAGAATAAGCAAAAAAAAAAGCATGTATCTAAATTGTCCGTGAATATGAACGATACAAACCGATTTTTAGGCCTCGTGGGTATGGTGAGTTGTGGTACAGTGGATATCGGCTCGGAACGAGAAACCGGGGAGCCGAGTTCGAATTCCAGTTCAATCCACTGGATTCACTTACGCGCAAATACCCTTGGGAAAGGTATCAATCCGTCTCTTCCTTCCAGTTATGGATTAAATAGCAGGACACATTGGGTTCTACAGCCTTGGTCAGCAACCAGTCTACCGCAGAAAGCAATGGCAACTTACTGCGGGATAATCTTCTGTCCAGTCAGTCATGTCTCTTTCGAGACATGATCGCCCAAGCGTGTATCACGTATGGTACTTAACTGACTGACTGAGATATGGTGCGTTGTGGTGCAGTGGATATCGACTCGGAACGACAAATTGGGGAGCCGAGTCCGAATTCCAGTTGAATTCCTTGCATTCACTTGGGAAAGGAATTGATCCGTCTCTTCCCTCCAGTTTAAATAATTGGACAGATTAGGTTCTATAGTATTAGTAGGCAACCTGTCTACCACAGAAAGTAATGGCAACCTACTGCGGGATAATCTTCTGCCCAGATATGATCGCTCAAAGCGTGTATCACGTACGGCACTTAACTGACTGTGGAGCAGTAGATATCCTCTCGAATCGTGATTAAATTCTAGTTGAGTTCATTACATTACCTTACGTGTAAATACACTTGAGAAAGTCATTAATCCGTCTCTTTCCTCCAGCTATGGGTTAAATAACAAGACGGATTATAGGTTAAATAATAGGACAGACTGGGTTCTATAGCCTTGGTTGGCAATCAGTTTACCGCAGAAAGTAATGGCAACCTACTGCGGGATAATCTTCTGCCCAGTCAATCATGTCTGTTTCGAAATATGATCGCCCAAGCGTGTATCACGTATGGTACTTAACTAAATGAGATTTGGTATATCTTACAAGTAAATTTACCTGTGGATACATACAATTTACTTTGGTTTCCCTCTTAAAGTTTACAGACAGAACTTAACAAAGAGTCTATATAAGTTTGATTGATCTGTATTTTATGGCCTATCAACATTTTACTGGTTATTTAAAGCTAATAAATATTTTTAAATCGTAAGAATGTTTTGTAAGAATTTTTTGGAGATAATGTTCTACTGATACAAGATTTACTATTTAACCCATATCTGGGGAGAAGAAATTAATTCATATATTTTCCATCGGTGCTTAACGAATCTGATTAGAACTGGAACTCAGCTTTTCGATTTCCAATTCCGATTTGATATTCATTAAACCACTTGCACATTCAATCTTACAACACCTGATATTTCCATGTGGTCATCAATCTAGATAATGACCAACGTTGCTTAACTTATAAAAACTGGTTTTCAATGTCATATGGCCGTAAGCTTAGTTTATATAAGAAAACGTGTGGCGCCATATATATATATATATATATATATATATATATATAGCGAGGAATAAACGAAATTTGGATGACATTTTTATACTAAACACTAAAATAAACGACCGGTTTCGTCCTAGACCTTATCAAGTTTATTTCTGGGAAATTTATGTAAGCGTACAAAATAAATGATGATAATGAAACGGGGAACTAGAGAACTAGAGTCCAATAGCATTCAAACCCAGCAAGCAATCTCTCTGTCTGCAGAGAGAAGGCTTGCGGAATTTGATGGACATCGACTCCAGAACTTTCAAATGATATAAAGAGTGCGACCTTGATAGTACAGTAAAACAGTCAGTAAAACAATATATATATATATATATATATATATATATTATTTTACTGACTGTATATTTCTCAAATCTTAACCGTTATTTATTTTTAATTTTTTTTATTTCTCTTTTTAATCTTATTTTTCTTCTCATTTTGATGTAGACTGACTGTTGCTGAGGCGTAGAATCTCTCTTAGGGATTTCATGTTGAAATGTTCATTCAATATTTTTGAATTTTGAAAATTTATTTTAATTTATATATATATATATATATATATATATATATATATATATATATATATATATATTATTCGTTCGATAAAATCGACTGTGCGAATATGAAAACAAAATTGGGTTTACAAATAATTAATGATAATATTAAGCAATGAAAAAGTTCTTTTATGGATTTGCTGACCGGACAGAAAATGAAGGCCGTTGTTTTAGATTTATAACTCGTAATTAACGGAAATTTTGTGAGAATAATTGAATAATTTATAAAACCAAACAAACAAAAGAACGGGCGTTGATGTCAGTCTATACTTCTATCGAGCATCACGAACCCCAGCCTCCTCACGTGTCATAAAATGTTGTGGACATTAAGTAAGAGTATAAATGAAGAATAAAACCCACCTTGTCGTTGTAGGAGTGGGTGACTGCACGTTGTAACGGAGGCTTGAAGATTTAGGAAAAGAAGCAAAACCCAGGTAACGGATGTTCAAATCGTTTCTGCTTAAAATCATTTCCATAAATTAATTTGTTTTTTATGTATTTAAAGGAAGTCATGTCGGGGCCATTAGCAAACTCAAATTCGGATCGTATATCAGACACTCTGTAGCAGCTTAGCGTTTTTCGGTTTCATGTTGAAGTTTTTAGTAATTAAATAGGCAAAAATATCTATCTCTCAGCGAAGTAATTTTCTATTTCTTCTTCTTCTTCTTTTTATTATTCTTTCTTTCTTTTTTCTTTTCTTTCTTCTACTTTTTTAAAACTCATTTCAACTTTTCTCTTTCTTTCTTTCTTTCTTTCTTTCTTTCTTTCTTTCTTTCTTTCTCAAAGACCTATGGCAACGCAATGCATAAAAATACCTGAGATTTATTCCGACATGCATCTTCTTCTTTTTCAATGTGCCAAGTCCCTTCAGGAAGTAGGCGATCATGGCATTCCACATCCCTCTATCCCTTGTAGCTTTGAACACCCCCTCTCCTGTTACTCCACTCAAACTCTCCTCTGCAAATCCCTTTGCTTAAGCACATCAAGTATGTCATCTGTTTCTCTTTATCGGTCCTGTGAGTATCAGATTCTTCAAGCCCTCCTCCCTCATTACATGTCCCAGAAACTTCAACTGTCATTTCCTGATGTTAAGTATCATTTTCTTTTTCGTTTCCATCTTCTCCAAAAGCTCATCATTGCTAACATGTTTGATTCGTGGTATTCTCAGCATCCTTCCGTAGAACCACATTTCAGTTGCTTCAAGTCTTTCCTTCATCTTTGAAGAGATTGTCCAGACCCACAACTAAAACGAAATTCTTAGTTGCTCAATATCACTTCTATTAATGGTGCTAATAATATGTTGAAACTTTGGACTAGAAATGTTTAAGTACACAGTTTTATTATATATATACAGAAATTATAACATGGATATGTTATAATATTACTACAAAAGTAGCTATTTTGTTTCGACACTTCTCCAAATTAGAAGTTGCTTTATTTTGATTGGTCCACATTGTACATACAACAATGCCTCCCTGCCTAAAGGGGTTTTGCTTGTTTTTAACCGCTTGAAACCCTTTAACTTGAAATAAACCTGATCACTTGACAAGAAACAAGAAGTGTCGAAACAAAATAGCTACTTTTGTAGTGATATAACATATTCATGTTATAATTTCTGAATAAATATTATAAGCTCTAATTTGTATTAAGCACTTTTTTAAGAATAGTGTTTCTTTGGATACGGAATATTAGTCCATCTATACGGACCCTATATATATATATATATATATATATATATATATATATATATATATATATATTATCTTATGTCTATGGCACGACTCGCAGTTTAATGCGTTATGTTATCATCAGGTGCATATTTAATTTCTTCTCCCTGCATTTTATTAATTTTAATTTTAATTTAAATTTAAAATTTTTATCCACATGTAACCATAGAATATTTGTATTTTTAATCTTGTTATTAAAAAAGTAGTACAAAAGCCTTTTAAGATTTAATTCCAATGAACATCGAATGAACTTAAATTCAAATCTAATTAACTGTCAGTTTGAAATATGCACCTGGTGATTGCAGAACGCATGAATCGTTCCATAGACGTAGGACAATACTTATATTTATTAATATATATAATACAGTTCTTTTCATACATTGATCACTGTTTTATTAACACCTGAATAATAAAACTGTACGTATGTACACCCTCCTCATATGTATATTTATGATTGTATGTCACTATATATATATATATATATATATATATATATATATATATATATATATATTAAACCAAATGACCCAGAAAACTGAAGACATTACAAAAATGCTCTCACAAAACTTCAGAATTACTGAAATACAACCGCTCACCTTAGTGAGATGATTCTCCTCATTAATTCTACTGAAGCTCTGTCCTTACCCTGATATCGAGCACTTGATGACAACCCCCCGCCAAAAAAAAGCGTGCTTGCCTAAAACGCATTTCCTCCAGTAAACTAGTGATAAAAAAGTAATTTTGGCACAAAAAAGCATTACAATATATATATATATATATATATATAATTTTATGGTGTGCTATATTTATAGGATAAAGTTATCAATATCAGAGATAGAGCGCATGTAAATATAGAAGAGTAAACATTAAAGTCAACACTCAGGGGCGACAGACTGTTTCATGCTAAGCGCAATCATCAGGCCACATATTTTGTGTTTTTCCTGGGCTATTTATATATACGTGTCCGTGGGGCATTGTGGGTAAACATTCTAATGATTATTTTGGCGGGAGTGGCTTGATTTTTATTTATTTATTTGAGTAAATCTATTTGACTTGTTATTTGTTTATTCTTTTGTTTTTCGATGATTAATTTATTTATTTGGATTTGTTATTCATTTCTTACTTTATTTTTATTACTTATTTTATTTTTTATTATGATTTGCTATTATTTTATTTATTTATATTATATGATTTATTATTTATCTATTGTAATGGATGTTATATCGTCGGCGGTTTGTTAATTTGTTTATAATTTGCTCATTATTAGTTTTCTATTTTTAAGCAACGTATCAAAAATTTGTTTTTATGTCTGCATTTTAATATTAGTTCAGATCGTTTATTTAGTAGTTTATTTTGGTCAGGGAAGGTAATAATATCTATTTTTTCCTCCAGGCAGAGTCTGAAATTTTTTGGTTGATTGTTGTAGGCCGATGTTCTTTTTCGCATTTTCCATGTTATTTTTGGGTGATTTGGGTTTTGTTTTTTACTTCCTAGGTGTACTTAGATAGCATTGTGCTGTTCGCGTATTTTTTATTGTGAAGGATGTTTTGTGTGTGTAATGTCTTTGTTTTAAGGGACCTTCTGTTACTCCTATGTATATTTTTTCTTCATTATCTGGTGGCTTTAACGTCGCTTGGTATATTACGGTGTTTTGTAAACAATTATCGTTTAATGGACATTAATTCCTTATTCTGCAGTTACACGTGGGTGTAGTTTGTTCGGGTTGTTTGTTGATATTTTTTCTGTGCCTTTTTATTATTTGGGCCATGTTCTCGGCGCAGCTGTAGCTGATTTTCAGTGTGTTTTTGTTAAATATTTTGTGAAGAGGGCTTGATTGCGGGAAGTGTTTGTGTAGGAGCTTGAAGAATATATTTCCTGTGTTAGTTTTTACGTTTTTACTATATGGTAATTTGAATCATATGATATTTCTCTACCTGTTGTTATTTTTAGTTCTCTCTGGTGAGTATGTGAGTATTACCGGGAATCCACTATCTTTTACGGCTTTTTCATAGTCTTTCTTAGCTTCGTTGATAATGGTTTCATTGCTGGAGTTTTCGGAAAGACGACGTTCAACGGATTTTGATATCTGCCTAACTATAGATGGCTGGTGATTGGAAGAAGTGTGTATATACAGTGGTTTGTCGTTAGGTTTTCTGCATGGTTTATATGTGTCGTTTTTCAGGTGAAAAGTAACATCTAGGAAATCAACTTCAGTTAGGTTAGTTTTTATGTCTATATCGAATCCATTACTTCTGAAAATTTTTATTATTGCTTTTTTGGTTTTGTCCGTGTGTTGTTTGTTACAGTTTCTTAAGATTATTAGACAGTCGTCCCTGTAGAGTCCTGTATCATTTTTTATCTATTATTTTACTTAGTTCATGTAGTAAATATATGCCTATGATTTCGCAGGTCTCTGCACCGTCGAAGCTTCCCATAATAATATCATATCATATGTATATAAACAGTTATAAGGCAGATTTAAATTAGAGAAGTGAATAGTTTTGTTATAAAGTGCTCAATGCTTGTTTTAAGGGAAATGAAGTTTTAAAATATAAACGTTTTACATATATAAGTTAGGGATATCAGCCGATTACGATACCATGGGTTCGACTTTTCGATGTGGTCAGGCGATTTGTATTGCAATAAATACATACATTTATAGACAAAGTGACGCCGTAGCGATGGAGGGACTCTACTTTTTACATATGACAAGTGGTGGAAAACAAAATCTTTGATATTTTCTATACTTCTGTGGTAAGTTTATTTACACTGTTGCCCTTATCTTTATTGCCATGTTTATGACGTTTTGGTCGTTGTACGCTCCGGCCTTTTTTAGATATGACCATTTATTTCGATCACTCGAGTATATATCATCATCGTTCCATGGGCGATGCCACTTTCGGATACCATGTAGTTATCTCCCTTTAAATCAACTCTTTAAGTTATTTGTTCACTACTGCTATAGCTAGGTATTTAACTCACAAGTCACTGGGACTAACCAACGCCTATATCCACGAGGACACCTTCTCTAGCACTCTGTATTACTGGTTCTCATATTGTATACATTTTTATGTTTGGCCTGTTTGGGGCGATTTTTGTGGCCTACATATATTCCAATGATGTTTATCAATTATTTCAACTTTATCACACAGGGTGCTGTGATCCCCTTTCTCCCTCCATATGCAGTTATGATTTTTCTATCTCCCTATGTGTTACGGCCTTGCGATGTTCTTTCAGCCCTACCATAAGGGGACTGCCCGTTTCTTTATATTCATTTCCATACTACATGGAAAGGTGTACACACAGTCTTCAGTCATGTTCTTCTCTACTGCTCTACTGGAGGTCTTATTCGGGTTAGGTTTCTGCGAAGTGTTGAATCCCTTTTGAAAATAGTCCTGATGTTATACGGACCACAGATCCATTGTATTTTCTCTGATAACCCCTTCACATAGTGTAGGCATCCAGAGGTTGTTTTCTGCGAATTGTTATCGTCACGTTCACTGGAGTTGTTATCATGTACCCTGGGTAGTGTTATTTTGTAGGGGATTGCTTATACCGATCATTTCTTCTCTCGGTCACCGCTTATGACTTTTGCTCGATGTTGAAAACAGCGGATGAACCTTTTCTTCACTTTATATGGGTGGTGGGTGTTGAAGTTGAGGTATTGTCCGGGGAATGGTGGTATACGGATGTTTTGAACCCACACTTTGTTCGAGATATTAGTACATCCAATATTGCTGGTTTTTTGTTCTCTTTTTCCATTGAGGAATTTATCGATGGTTTTTTGAGTTCACATGGTCTAGTAGTGTCTGTACTTCTTCCTAGTGTGACAAGAGTATGAAAGTGTCATCGTATCTCAGCCATAGTGTTGGTATTAGTCGTGTGGATTCTAATGCTATCTCTTAGAAGTATTCTATGTGTATGTTAGACAACCAGAGGGATAATGGCGAGCCCATTTCTAAGCCCTCATCCTGTCGATATATGTCTGATCCCATTTTGAAGTACGTTGTTTGTGTGCTCTAACAGGTTTTCTAGGAGAATACTGGTACATTCTCCTAGGGATGAGACCGAGGCCAGTCTGTCCCTGAGTACCGGTGGACGTGGGTAACTTGAAGAACATACTCACTACATCTAGGCTCATTAGTGGGTTGCACTGGAAGGGAAGAAAAAGGAAACTGTCATGTCCAAAATGTACAATTTTTAACGTTAATCATGCTTCTATTTTGTCTAGTGACCTGAGAATATACGATATTAATTATTATTATTATTATGTCATTTTTCATCATATTTCGATTTCTGCTTTGGTCTCACTACCAACCAAGTCTGCGGGGAGACCTAAGGCAGGTCGTGGTGTGTTGTTATGACTTCATTTCATGTTTTTCTATCTTCCCTATCATCCCTAGCATTACATAGATAAAGTTTACCTTAGTGTGTGGGCTGTACTTAATAAGACAATTTTTTGTATATCTCTTAAGCTGGGGTTTCCAGGGATTCTTTCAATGTGTTGTTGTTGTTATTATTATTATTATTATTATTATTATTATTATTATTATGCACTTTTGTATATCTTTCAACGACCTCCTGTACCAACATTTTTTTCTTTGTTTATTTCTGTCTGTCAGTCTCTTCATATATATATATATATATATATATATATATATATATATATATATATATATAAACAAAAGTAAAGGATGTGTATATCGCTTTACATATACAAAAATGCATTCTTAAAGGATCCTTTTTCAACAAAAACTTCAGTAGAAGAATGCTGCATTGGTGACTCTTAGAGAAACAAAGGAAACAAAATTCGCAGAACGAAACCAAAGTAGACATGGGAGGGTTAAATGTGGAACCACGGTTAAAATTGAAATTTATTACTGAAACGAGAAGAGAAAATGGAATATTACAATACACCAAACCAAATAGGTTCCTAGTGAGTATAAATAAGAAGAAAGTTTCTTATTACAGTTTCCTACATGTCTGCTTTCCCGACAGCTACAATCTCCAGGAGTTTAAATGTAAGGTCAATAGATACCTCCTATCACACTAACTTGCATCTATTCTCCCAACATTCTCACCATCTACCCAACCCTCATTCTCGGTATCCTTACCCGCCTATCACCCTCATTCTAACATTTCCTATATCTAACCATCCTTTCTCACTACTTTCCCCCCTATGTAACCCCCTGAGCAATAGTGGCAGTGGAATGCCTTGCTCGGGGTGAAACGATTATATATATATATATATATATATATAAAGAAACAGAGAACTAACAAAATTCTCTTTCTGTCTACACAGCGACGGTCGATGTAACTTTATATACACAACCCCAAAATTCGCAAGTGTTTGGCTGATCGTTCTCTGCATAAAATCGTAAATGCTGTATCCGTGTACTTGAAATCACTTCTTGGGATAACTAATTCCCATGTCGTTCGATTCAAGTGCGTGCTGTTATTTACAAGTTCTCGTCTAATATTAGTGTTGTCCAATCCGTATGCCAAGGCGTTTAGTAGTTCGCCTTACATAGTCAGCCTCACACTAACATATAATTTGTAAACAACAAAACTACTTTGAAGATAGGGCAAACTATCCTTAGCAAACAAGGAGAAAACGGGAACAGTGTCAAAACAACACGTAACTTAACATCAGGTAAACATGATGTTATTCATGTGGACATCCTATTGGCAAGTGTCTGGCTGCCTTTGATTAGTTGTTTTTTGTTTAGCGGCATATCAACCACTATGCGTTATTTAATGTCGAAATCTAAATATTTTGTAAGCAATAAAATAATAATAATATTTTTTTTACTGATGCAAGTCTTACTAATGAACCATTAACTGGGGGAGAAGAGGTGGATTCATATTTTTTCCCAAATGCATTTCCGCATAAGTGAATATAACAAACCAAACTGGAGTCGGAACTCGGATCTCCAGTTAACAATTCCAAGATATTTTCCATTACACCACCAGCACACCCGAGCTTACAGCATTTAGTACTGACCAGGCTCGACATTAAATAATTTTGGTGATCGTACGGGAACCGGTGTTACAACATGATGTGGCCGTAACCATGGTGTTTGTACATACATCAGGCACAAATCATAACTAAAAAACTACCGGAGCCCTAAAAATTTTTCACAAAAAAAAAAAAAAAAAAAAAAAAAAAAAAGACAGACACGTTATTCCACGGTTAAGTGGAGGTATAGGCCTATTTCAGGCGAACCATCTTCAGCTTCCGTCTTTATTGTACAGAAACTTTAAAGACGGAAGCTGAAGATGGTTCGACTGAAATAGGCCCATACCTTCATTTAACCATGGAAAAACGTGTTTGTCTTAATTTTTACATATATTTGCTCTCTCTATATATATTTAGAGCTCTCCTAGAGAGTTATCCTATATCTACACCGCATATATATATATTGATGCATGTTTCATTAATTAATATAGACATATTATTATCTTTGAAAGAGGAAAGAAGATCATTATAATGATACATGTTTTTATTTAATCCTTTCTGAGCTTTCGTCTTACATCAGCTGTTATCAAAGATGAAAATTGTATTAGTTGTATTAATCAGTTTGCGGACGAACGATAGTAGCAGTCGTCTATTTTGTTTGTATGA
>JBBBDQ010000264.1:3152500-3257500 GCA_037127315.1 Ascarosepion bandense
GTCCCCATGTCCGTATGCATTTAGCACTTGTTCAATGGTGAAGGGGTGGAAAAATGAGCGTTTGTAAAAATAATATGTAGACATAAAGTAGAATAACAAATTGATTTGGTTAGAATAAATCCACTCAACACATGCGCGGGCCCAATCATACCAGTACGCACACTCCTTTAAAGGGTGTTTGCAGTGTGGGTGGTGCACTCAATTGGCCTCTCAACGTACACCACTGATATGATCCTCTGAAAGATTAATTCTTCCCCCCAAATATATAACGAATTGGTGCACTCTAGCTATTGGGCGTGTTTATACGCGCTAAAAATATGCATTCTTCTACTGGACGCTCGTCGCTTAGGGGTAGAATCGCCGACTGACGCCAATTCGGTCGAGTTTCAATCCTGGGTTAGGAAGCGACCGGAGTCTAATCCGTACTAATGAGCTGTAATACAGCGAAATAGATCTGTCTGCGGATGACTATAGTATATATAGGCAGCATATTATCATTATTTTTCATTGAATAACATAGGCATACTGTGTCTACTTATTTTTATACTGAATCTTTCCAATTAATTAATCAACTTTCCAGAGAAACAAAAAGTCACATTCGTTTCCTTATCAAATTTTTTTTTAATCGTATCACCCCGAGTAAGACGGTAACGCCACTGATGTGCAGGGGGCTACGTAATAGTGAAAAGATTGGAAAAGAGAAAGCCGGAAACCACATCCTAAACAGGGAACAAGGGATGAGCCTCTTAATCTGTTCAATAGACGTGGGTGGAGTGTGAACAGGGCGATAGATAGATCTATCAACTCCAATTGAAAAAAAGCAAACAAAGTGAGAAGATTAGAAAAGAGAAAGCTGGAAACCACATCCTAAACAGGGAACAAGGGATGAGCCTCTTAACCTGTTCAATAGACGTGGGTGGAGTGTGAACCGGGCGATAGATAGATCTATCTACTCCAATTGTAAGAAAATGTATATTTAGTATTCATCCTTCTCACTTTCACTCTTTCTCTTACATACGCTCCCCATTCTCCCCATCTCTCTTCCCTCACATACATAAGTTTTCATTCCCTTTTTCACACTCATTCACAGTCTCTCTCACAGACCCCACTCACTATATCATATACATTTTCACTCTCGCTCAAATGACATATCAGCCTCACACGCATTCTCATTCACGCACTCACTCACTCTCTTACATACAGTCTCACTATTCCCACATACGTTTACACACTGACTGTTTCTCACACATTCACACTCTTGCATGTACTATCACACACTCACTATCACATATATTATAATTCACTTTCACATAAACTCTCACTCCTCTCTCAGGTATACAACTTACAGTGTCCACAAACACAAATATAGGTGTAAATATATTAATCCAAAATTGTATAGATCTTACTCTCTTTTCCTCCCTCTTAAAAAGAATGTCTGACATAAGTTCAGTCATATTGACGTAAAAAATTCGTTCGTGTGACATGTGAACTCTACAGAAGTAAATATTTTAAGATTTGAAAGCGCATGTGAACGTGCGCACAAGCACACACATGTATATTTTAAAATGGTAGAGATCTATCTATCTATATATATATATATATATATATATATATATATATATATATCACTGTCTGTTCATTTTCTATTTTTGTATTTCTATCTATATATTTAACCCATTCTTTTCAGATCTGTCCATTTCACTCTATTCCTACCTCAGTGTGTCCATATCTATCTATCTATCTATCTATCTATCTATCTATCTATCTATCCCTGTCTGTTCATTTTCTATTTTTGTATCTCTATCTATCTATATATGTAACCCAGTCTCTTCTCATCTATCCATTTCACTCTAATTCTACCTGAGTATGTTCATATCTATCTATCTATCTATCTATCTATCTATCTATCTATCTATCTATCTCAAGATGTGATGAAAACGCTATCATATCTACTTTTAGACATGTATACAAGGATCATTGCAAAACTCAATCCCTCTCTATGCACAAACCTTCTTGAATCAAGTTATTTTATGTCATAATATTTATTCGTTGTCTAAGGGAACCTGTGTCCTCGCTTTGACAGTTTTTCTTTTTTTTTTTTTTGTGGGGGAGAATTTTAAGGATGTCTGCACATATAATCGTAGTCAACAAATGTGAAATTTGAACCCAGAAATCAAGAAACCGAGTTTGATTGTCTGAGAAAATATTTTTAAACTCTTTACTCATCTCATTAAAAAGAAATTTATGAAAAATTAATGACACATCGAAAGTTGAGTGTAACTTTCACGGCAGCACATTTCCCAAAAGCAAAGAAAATCTGACGCTTGGTCTGCGGTTTCCATTGAAACAGGAGAATCAGACCGGAAATTACAAAGGGAAGAAAATGAAATTTGATCATCGGAATGTGTTGATATTTACACCCCATACAGTATTGAACTTTTTTTTTCTCAAGTACGTTGATAAACTCCAGTGTGTATGTATATTCGTCAATATGCCTCTAGACTATTGACGAAAAAAAGAGAAAAAGCATTGGCAAAATAATTTTTTTTCAACATAATATCTTTCTTTTTAAATCCACTAAACTGAATGATTCTCCATAAATCACATTGATCGGACTTAGGCTGAATACTATCTCAGTCATTTGAATACGTTTTTGGAACGTACTGACCATTAATATAATTTTTTAAATGTGTATTTAAATTAGAGGAATTCTGGTACAAGGCTAAAGTATCGTGGTAAATCGACCTCACTTTGTATATATAATGACACAGCACTTCCTTATAGTTAGCGCCAAATCTCTCTATCTATATGTATCTATCTTTTCTTGTTCATATTTCTTGTTTATTATCTATCTATCTATCTATCTATCTATCTATCTATCTATCTATCTATCTATCTATCTATCTATCCCTTCATTTCTTCGTCCGTCCCTTCACATATCTATCTATCTATCTAGCTCAATTCTTTTCAGATCTATCTATCTATCTATCTATCTATCTATCTATCTATCTATCTATCACTACAAACACTCTTTCTCTCTCTCTCTCTCTTTCTTTCTTACTTACTTTCTCTCTATCTCTCTCTCTCTCTCTCTCTCTCTAACTATATATATATATATATATATTGATTGTTTAATTACTTAGTTTTTGGTTATAATAAAACTAGACCAGTGCACATTTGTATTAAAAAGTGTTCGATATTGTACAATATTGAATATTTTTCATTTGTAAACAAATTATTACGCAAGCTAGAAAAATCAAAATATGGAAAAGACCCAGACATAACGTGGAGTATAGTAAAAGCACCCAAACCTTACAACGGTGGCAAAATATGTAGACTGTGCTAGGAAGAAAAGTTAGAGATTATGCTATTCCCAAACAAAAACGAACTATTCAATGAAAGAACGGAAATTATGACTAAGTGTAACCATACACCAAAAAAATACCTCTTAGGTTCATGCAACAATTGATGAAAGAAAACGTTATAATTTCTTGTAATTTTAAATTTTAAAAATTGCGCATTCAAAAATTCCCTGCCACGTGAGCGTTCAAAAAAAAAAACAAAAAAAAAAACACCGTTACGTGAGCGTTCTTAAAAAACGGTAACTGGTAAAATCAGTTATTGAAAATCGCCTGAAAACATCACTCAAGGTAGAAACCTAGGTCGCGTTATAAATCATTTGCAAATGGAAATATATATATATATAATAGTATCAACATATGCTATATTTACGGGCTAAAAGTGCTTAATATCCTGTATAGTGTGTATATATCTATATATATATATATATATATATATATATATATATATATTAATCGAAATCATGCAAAATTAGGCAGTAAAGTCCCTAAGATACCCTACGTTACTGGGTGTGAATGCATTAAAAAACATAAATATCATATAAGAGCGAGGAAATTAGATGATAAATCAGGAAGACAGTAGATACGGATGCATTTAATGCAGATGGCATGCATTTAAATTTTTAAAGATCAAACTTAAATGTAAAGCAAGACACCGAAGAGAAATGTGAGAAAATAACTAAGTTTGCATCTCACCAATTCAAATGTGTATTGATGAGACCTTACCGCCAATCTAATAATGCCCTTAAATCCATAATGTCTCGGTACCATAGAAAAGAATCCATCCGAACAATTACCATGAAAGTATTTATAGAAAATGCACAGGGAGCAACTTTACGTCGGTGAGAAAGTGCTCGAAGCCGAGGAGCCAGGCCAAGATCAATAATATTGCTGATTCGTCTTTTGGATTTTAGACAGAATCTCTAAATATATAGTAGGAGCATTAGATCAACTGTAGCAGTAATATTCGGAAGATAGACGATTGGTAGATTTATAGATGTATAAGATAAATTCAGGAAAGAAAAATTGTTTAGCACGACACAGCAAATCATCTTTCTTAGTAGCAAACGTAGCAATGGATTCTATGTAGTCTTTTTACTTCATATCAGCCGAAAATATTAATGCGAGAAGGCACAACGTGTCATACTTCTGGAGGTTAGCGTCAATACACTATAAAAGTATAAAAATAGATTTTTATTGTAAAAATGCCACCAATACATTTTTGAAAAAAAAAATTACCAAAAGTACACAAAAAACAAAAAACAAAAAAAAAAACGAGCAGTGATGCATCAAAAAATATTACCAGCAATACATTTAAAAAATAATTATTCCAGGCAACATATTTTTAAAAACAAATATTACCAGTAATACATTAAAAAATATTACCAGTAATTTCGACAAAAAACCTCTTCATAAAAATACCCCATTTGAAACAGTAGCACAAACTGATTCCTCACTAAGAATACGTATTCTGTTCACAAGAACCTATCCTAAAAACCTTGTCGGCATTAAATAACCCATTGATGATGATATACCGTAAAACAAAATAAATCAAACCGAACCAGCCCACATACAATACCAATCGTTGCCTCAGAATATTTGAATTAACAGATTAGCATATTTCTATAGTCAATTTCAAATTATTGTTTTCTTTAAATGCGTTAATATAATACATTTCTTACATGAACTGTTTTCAGAAGAAAAGCTTTTACTATTTTTTATGCTTTTAATTTCGGATGAAAGAAAAACTTCAAGCTACTGAATATGGCCGAATATATTCAGAGGTAAAATGGAAACACCCACTGTTATTGAACATTTCCCCATAGAATGATTTACAGCGCAAGAAACAGTTTGCAAAATGACTCATATTGGACCAGTTCTTTTGCATACAATAGTTTCAGCGTTGGGATGACTGTTTTGTGTAAGGAAAGCTCTTGGAATAAAACCAAAGACAGAAGGGTAAATTCTATTAAAAAGAAAAGTATATTTAGAAAAATTAAGTAAAACTACAAGGAAATTATTCCTGCCATGTTTTAAATAATATTTGCCTTAAAAGTAGAATGTTCAAATTAATGTACGAGACAGAACTAATTGTGGATAATTAAATTTGTAACCTTTTGAAAGTACCAGGTGCTGTAAACGTCAGTCAGTTAAGTGCCATATGTGAAACACGCTTGGGCGATCATGTCTCGAAAGAGACATGACTGATTGGGCAGAAGATTATCCCGCAGTAGGTTGCCATTGCTTTCTGCGGTAGACTGGTTGCCAGCCAAGGATATAGAACCCAATCTGTCCTATTTAACCCATAACTGGAGAGAAGAGACGGATTAATTCCTTTCCCAAGGGTATTTGCGCGTAAGTGAATGCAATGGATTCAGCTGAAATTCGAACTCGGCTCCCACATTTCTCCTTCTGAGCCGATATCCACTGCACCACAACGCGCATCCATAAACGTAAGGACCAAGAATTGTCCACCGGTCCTCCAGGTTTGGGGGTTGGGCGCAGGGCTAACAACCCTGCCCCATAAAAAGCAGTTTGTTACGGAAATAGTAACAAAAGTTACTGCTCTACACACTATTGGGTGTAAAAGGGTGAGATGATGATGATATATATATATACATGTGCGTGTATGTGTGTGTCCATCCACACTGATGAGCTGTGATACAGCGAAACAGACTTGTATGGGGAAGACAAATATATATATAATTAAAGGGAAAAACGCACAGGCTTTTGATTATGATCTAGACTTTTTTTTTATTCCGCTACACGTGTTTCAGATCTTGTGACTTTCCTTAGGCAAAAATGGTTGGTTGTACATATAAAAATCGTTTTAAAAGCAATGATTATTTTCATCTTATATTAAGTTTTTGAACAATTAAACAAAATGACTAATATTGCACACAAAAGACAATTGTTAGATTTATAAACGTTTCTTATTTGTTCTTTCATCCATAGCTCAGAAGTAGAATCGCCGACTGATGTCAATTCGGTCGGGTTTCAATCCTGGTTAGACGCAATCAGATGTCTAACTGCACTGATGAGCTGCGGAACAAATCTGTCTGCGGATGACTATATATATATATACATATTACACTAATGTTCCTGTAATACAAAACCAAAGAGTGACTCGTAGTTTTGTATAAGTGTAAGAAATAAAAGAAAAGAAGTGATGTTAAGTCAGTCAGTTAAGAGCCATACGTGAAACACGCTTGGGCGATCATGTCTCGAAAGAGACATGGGCAGAAGGTTATCCCGCGGTAGGTTGCAATTGCTTTCTGCGGTAGACTGGTTGCCAGCCAAGGCTATAGAATCCAATCTGTCCTGTTATTTAACCCCTAACTGGAGGGAGGAGACGGATTAATACCTTTCCCAAGGGTATTTGCGCGTAAGTGAATGCAAGAAATTCTACTGAAATTCGAACTCGGCTCTCCGATTTCTCGTTCCGAGTCGATATCCACTGCGCCACAACGCACATACAATGTTAAGTAGTAAAGATAAAAGTTAGCATCCTGACTGGAGTCTGTCCAACAAAGCAATAGTTCTTGGGAAGGAGATGTCCGAGTAGGACCTACTGCTTACGAAGGAATAAGGATGTTTTATCTTTATATCTAGAATGGTCAGAGCAAGAATATAGAGATAGAGTAACGATTAGCTTTGCCCCGTCTTGTCTGGGAAAGATGTTGTGAGGTATAATAAATTATAAATATATAATAAAGGCCGCGTAAACAGATTTGAAATAATGGCTGGGCTGAACAATTCCATCCAAGATATGTAACAATACTTTATTTTTCATATGATCTGGCTCTTGTAAAGATAGAGTATAGCAGGTGGATACACACTTACTGGCGGTGCATTTTGCAGTATCTCTGATAATATATGGTATATAGGAGTTCCACTTGACGTCTCGAGTAAGCATGAGTCCTCACGGACGTTCAAGTGAATGAGCCTCCTTAAGAGAATACCCATCTATCATAGTTGAATGCTCAAAGTCTCCTAGGTGATGGTGGGATTTTACTTTTTGGATTTTGGACGTATTGACTTTTACAAGCCAGTCCTACCCTCATTATGCAACCAGAAATTCTATCTATCTATCTATCTATCTATCTATCTATCTATCTATCTATCTATCTATCTATCTATCTATCTATCTGTGTGTATTTTGGCAGCTTTTTTCATTAATACAGGTTTCATTGAATAATATAGACAAGTTCTGTCTGTTTATTTTGTGTAAGATCCGTTCGTATGATCTGATTAGCTTGATAGTGTTGTCATGGAAAGACGACAAGAAATCGCAATAATTGTGGATTTTTTATCAGGTCTGAGCTTTCGGCTTACATAAGTCATTATCAAAGGATGAACGTAGAACATTTTAATTATTATTCACAGAGTGGAGTTATACAGAGAAAATTAGACAGGTCCATTTTTTGTGTCACACATGGCTGTAGGCCGTGAAGGAATGGTGGTAGTGGGTTTTTCAACACACACTTCTTAGGAAAAAAATTGTTGAAAATACGCATATACTTAGACAAGAAAATAATAAACGAAAACTTAAAATTCTAGAAGCTATCTACATCAAACAGTTTAAACCTAGCCTAAATAAAATAAATTTCGACACCTCTACTAACATACTTCAATGCCTATAATCTACGGGAGAGGTCATAGTTATTATACTTACCCCCCTACACCATAGTAGCAGCAGTTCCCAGACGAATCCCTCATGCCACTATACACTCAATTGAACGAAAAACCCACTACCACCATTCCTTATATATATATATATATATATATATATATATATATATATATATAAAGTAAACTCCACACATCATTTTGATTGGTTATAATTTATAATTCATTTTTATGAGCTAAATTATCTCATATCATCAGATAACACTATTTTCGTTCCATTCAGTATAAATATTTTCCCGGGATAATATTTGTGCTGAATGGATCGAATATAGTGTGGTCGACTAAAATAAGCTAATTTAGCTCATAAAAAGGAATTATAATTTATAACCAATCTAAATGATGTGTTGTACTTTTATTTATAAATATTGTATTGCGCTGGATATAATCTATTGAGCTCTTTATACAGATATAAAACTTAAAATTTCTTTACTAAGTAGATCTTGTTGGATTATTCTCGCCGTTCATGAACTTAACATCTCTCTCTATATATATATTAACGAAATTGGTTTGAATACAATCAATTTCGATATTTCCATAATGGCAGGGCTGAACAATTCCATCCAAGATATGTAACAATACTTTATTTTTCATATGATCTGGCTCTTGTAAAGATAGAGTATAGCAGGTGGATACACACTTACTGGCGGGGCATTTTGCAGTATCTCTGATAATATATGGTATATAGGAGTTCCACTTGACGTCTCGAGTAAGCATGAGTCCTCACGGACGTTCAAGTGAATGAGCCTCCTTAAGAGAATTGGTTTGAATACAATCAATTTCGATATTTCCAATAACGTACTCAAATGTCTGTAATCAGACCAGGGACCACAACACCACTATTTTGTCACTGTCTTCGGCCATCCGCCACGGTAGGGATGGACTTATATTTTCAATTCAATTCTCTTTATTGTTAATAGCTTAAATGTTCTATGTTTACTGTGTGTTAATATTTACTCTTTGATAATGGCTTATGTGAGCCGAAAGCTTAGACCCGATAAAAAATTCAACAAATACTGTGATTTTTTGTTGTCTTTCAACGACATCACCATCAAGTATATCAGACGGTATGAACGGATCCTACACAAAATTAATAGACAAAACTTGTCTATATTATTCAATGAAACCTGCATTAATGGAAAAATGCTGCCAAAATACACACAATATATATATATATATATATATATATATATATATATGTGTGTGTGTGTGTGTGTGTGTGTGTGTGTATGTGTGTGTGCTAAAACCACCGATATCAGTACTAACAATAACAACAACAATCTATTTTTTTTAAACACAAAATTAATTAATTATCCCTATAACTACGGTCATTAGCACTACGCCCATGACAATCAGAGATATAATCAAGATGCCGGTACTTATCAAATAAATAGTTTACAATTTAAAAGGGTTTATGTTGAAGAGACATCACGAAATCTAAAAGATCGTATCTATGAACATAAAAAAGACAACCATTCAAACTCACTCGTAATATATAGGAACAAAACTGGCTTTAAATTTAATTTTAGAAATGCTGCCCTAATTAAAAGAACAGTCTAGTAATAAGAACGTTGTCAACTATACACACACGTCAAAAACATTGTCTTACATGATCAGTGTTTATTGAATCCACTCTTAAATAATCTAACGTATGTTTATATAAAGTAAACTCTATGTACGCAAAGACGTTCCTAAATAACAACAGATATAATGTCTACTAAACATACACACAAAACACTTGCGAATATACATTATCATCTGAAACCCACATAAATAAACTAAACTTATTATACACTTACAAACATTAAACAATATTTGCAGTTTTTTTAGGTAGGCTTGGAATCCAGTGACTTCGGGAAACTTCAAATGGAGGCAACCTTTCTCCTTTAATTCGGAATGCTAAAAATTAGACTAACGTTTGTTTAACAAGTCGAATTAAGGTGAAACATGACTAACCAATGAAAATCAAAAAACATAAAAACAAAAATAGTAGATTTTCTTTCTTTTTTTTTCTCCTGATTTCATTTTCTGATGAAACTTTAATAAAAGTGAAATATGTTAGATTGATGAACGTTTTCCTTTTGTTCTTTATCTTATTATTTTGTTGGGTTCCGATTCATATTTGATCCGTATTTGACCTCAACTCATATATATATATATATATATATATATTTGATCCCAACTTATATATATATAATGAGTTGAGTAGCCATTATGATATTCCCAAACAAAAATGAATTGTTGAATAAAAGAAATTATGACTAAGTGCTACAACCATGGATGAAAACGTTATAATTTTTTCTAATTTTGAAAATTGCGCGTTCAAAAAATCCCCGTTACGTGAACGTTCTTAAAAAAATCGGTAAAATCAGTTAATGTAAATCGCCTGAACACACCACATGGTAGAAACCTAGGTCGCGTAATAACCCATTTATTTTAATCGTATCACCCCGAGCAAGATGGTAACGCCACCGATGTGCAGGGGGCTACGTAATAGTGAAAAGATTGGAAAAGAGAAAGCCGGAAACCACATCCTAAACAGGGAACAAGGGATGAGCCTCTTAACCTGTTCAATAGACGTGGGTGGAGTGTGAACTGGGCGATAGATAGATCTATTGACAAATTAATATATATATATATATATAGCTCTTACTCTGGTTTTAATCTTAAATGTTGTTAGAGGATTAAGATTGTATCAACTGAGGATCGCTATTGTCGGAAAATTGTTACGGTTATAGATTGATGTCTATAGAGAGATTCGTTCTTTTAATATTGTTACATCTCCGTTTAGTTTCCCATTTCGGGTTTCCTAACCCTACATGAATTGATCCCTGCTGGTTTTGATTAAGGCAGATATTTGTTTAACTTTTTAAAGACCTTGAATTAGTATGGCTTTTTTGGTACTTTACCCATTCTGATATATACTAACATATATATGTAAAATATGCATGTGTGTGTGTGTGTGTGTGTGTGTGTGTGTGTGTGTTTGCGTGTGCGTGTGTGTTTGGGTGTTCATATACATGCATATTTTACTTAACTGTACGCCCGCTTGCTGAAATATGAGGATATGCACTTATTCGTATCTAGCGGTTGGAAATGACGTAACACGCATAGGCTAGCCTCCCAGAGAGTAAAATACTACGCCTCCTTGGCCTTACACTCTCGGCGGACCTCAAATGGAATGACTATATTGAATCCATTGCCAAATCTGCTGCTATGAAAGTCGGCTCCCTGTGCAGGGCCCGGAAATTTTTCCCACCTGAAACTATTCTGCACATATACAAATCTACCATCCGCCCGTGTATTGAATATTGCTGCCATATCTGGTCGGGTGCCCCTGCTGCTCTCCTTGGGCTTCTTGACAAAATACAAAGGAGGATCTGTAACGTGGTTGATACTGACTTGGCAGACCAGTTGCAGCCGCTCTCACACCGGCGTGATGTAGCTTCCCTGTGCCTCTTCTACAAGTACTTTCATGGCTTCTGCTCCGATGAGCTTAGATCACTGGTGCCGCCTAAGCACGAATTTACACGAGATACTAGATTAGCAACTAGGTCCCACCCTTTTACAGTTAAACAAATAAGATGTAACCGTAAATTCTACTCCAACAGCTTCTTTTCTCGCGCTTCCTGCCTGTGGAACTCCCTTCCACAAGTCTGCTTTCCCGACAGTTACAATCTTTAGGTGTTTAAATGTAGGGTCAATAGACACCTCCTATCACACTAACTCCCAACTATTCTAACAACACTCTCATCTACCCAACCCTCATTCTAGGTATCCTCACCCGCCTATCACCCACCCTCTGTTATTTCCTATATTTAATCAGCCTTTCTCCACTCTACGTAGCCCCCTGCACAGTAGTGGCAGTGACATGCCTTGCTCGGGGTGAAACGCTTATAAAAAAAAAAAATGTATTTAAAGAGTAGTGTGAGTGTATACATCATATTTCTGCATTTTTTTTAATCAGCCTTAAACTGATAAAATGTTTCAACATGACAGGGAAGACATAGCTAAAGAGAGAGAAACATAGAGAAAATGTAAGGAGAATATGGCAGAGAAATAGTGAAAGAGAAAGAGAGAAAGAAAAAGAAAGAGAATGTGACAAAGTGAAAAAGAAAGAGAGAGAGAGAGAAAGAGAACAAAAAAGAGAGGGATAAAGAGAAAGAAATAGAGAGAGGGGGAGAGAGAAAAGGAGCAGAATATTTACAGCAGTATAATTCTATCTTTTAAAATTCCAAATCGATAGGTGTAAGCAAAAATCTCGCTTCATAGAAAGAAAAAAATATTATAAAGATGATCAGTCGTGAAGAAAAAAGGAAAAAAAACAGTGAAATAATCTGATTGTTCTGAAAGTAATATCGCATTTAATATATGAAAAAATGGAATCAGTCAAAAACAGCGACACTTAGATTTACGTAAACGTCTATTCTTTAAAGCTAAGCATCTCGATGTTCAGCAGTGAAATAGTGTAAAAAAAGGTATCTCAGATGGTCTCAGTGTTCCTCAAGATTGTAGCCTTGCGACAGCTCAAGCTAAGCTTAATAAATAAGGTTAGGCTTTGTCTTTTTTTTTTAATCATTTCACCCCGAGCAAGGCAGAAATGCCACTGATGTGCAGGGGGCTACATAACTGTAAAAAGATTAATTAGAAAAGAGTGAGGAGTACAAACTAGTTAGAAAGGAGCAATAGAAAGCTGAGAAAGCAGGTGCGATGACAGATATATAGGTGGAGAGAAAGGGAAGGTTATACGGGGGTGGGGAGAGAGATAGAGTCCAGTGGCTAGTAGATGAGTATTGACTTTGCGTTTAAATTTCTGGAGGTTGTAGCCGCCAGGAAAGCAAGAATACGGGAGCGAGTTCCACAGGCGGGAAGTGCGAGAGAAGAAGCTGCAGGAGTAGAATTGTCGTCTGCATTTGGCTAAACTGACTGTGAATGGGTGGGACCCAGTTGCCAGTCTGGTTGCACGAGTAAACACTTGTTGAGGAGGCACCAGTGACTTAAGTTCGTTGGAGCAGAAGCCATGAAAGTAGTTATAGAACAGACAAAGGGAGGCCACATTTCGACGGTGAGGAAGTGGCTGCAGTCGAGCCGCCAGATCAGTACCTATCACATTGCAGGCTCTCCTTTGGAGCCTGTCAAGAACACTGAGGAGAACGGCAGGGGCGCCTGACCATAAATGGCAACAGTACTCCATGATCGGACGGATGGTTGACTTGTATATATGCAGGATGGATTCAGGCGGAAAAAACATCCTGGATCGGCATAGTGACCCAACTTTTTTAGCAGTAGATTGTCTTTAATTATTATAACTTTTAACCCCATGAGAGACCAAGACAATTATTGGAACCTCTTCAGACTGAATAAATTTCTTTGGTACTTCGCATTCCTGACATACTGTACGTGTCTTTTTTAGCATTACATATTCTTTTATATCTTCATTGGTTTATTTTAACGTTTTATTTCTAGAGATTATTAGATATAAACTAAAAGACAAAGAAATTTGAACAGAACTTGTGAACCAAATGTAGTATGGAGACATTACACTAGCCTTTGTGAGCAGAATCTTTTGCGAAGTTCAAAATAGAATTGCTTCAAAGAACACAGTAGAAACAATATGTAAAATTAGTAATTGTTTCATGTTGAAAATTTCTGAGCTTTTTGAAACATTTCATAGTAAAATTCATAGTTATTTTTTAACTTAGAAAGTCATTTTCGTCTAAATGCCATGGTACATGAATTTCATAAAAAACAGGAATTCAATATCAACAAGGAAGTGCTGTGAATGCAAGTGTAGTAACTATGCTGAAAGGCCAGTGAGTGTTTCAAACGATGTGACTGTGTTCATTTTAATAAGATTTGGATGAAATTATTAATAGTTTTTGAAAATATCTATTGAAAATAGATTTATTGAGTTCCTTAATTTGGAATAATCTACTGAATCTCAAAGAAAACATATCTGAATGTTAGAGCAAATATGAACAAAATGAAAAAGCAGTAACTCTCGTTTGATGTGAAAACGATTCAAATAATGAAACTACAACAACATCTATAACTAAATTGCAATTCATTCTCGGAATAATAATTGTTAACATAGTTAATTATTTCAAATGATTGATTATTATAGATAGCATTAGAGACAAAACGCTTCGGCCAAGTATATTCTGAGCGTCTTCAAGTGTCCGGAGTTATAAAGGTGTTAGAAATGGGAAAGATGCAAGAAAGTGGTGAAGTTCCAGATTAAGCGACAGTAAGTGATCTCCAATTTCCAATCGATTAATTGATGGCAAATGATTCCAAATATCAAATCGATTAAGCGACGACAAGTGGCCTCAAATCTTCAAATGATTAAGAGACGGCAAATGAGCTAAAATTTCCAGGCGATTTAGAGATGGCAAATGATCTCAGATATTCACTCAATTAACCGAAGTCAAGTAATCGAAGTCAAGTAATCGAAGTCAAGTAATCTAAAACCACCAGACGATTAAGCAACAGCAAGTGATCTCAAATCGCCAATCGAATAATCGATGGCAAGTGATCTCAAATCGCCAATCGAATAAGCGATGGCAAGTGATCTAAAATCTCCAATTGATTAAACGATGGCAAGTGATCTAAAATCTCCAATCGATTATGCGACTGCAAGCGATCCCAAATGTTCAGACGATTAAGCGGTCGCAATTGATCTCAGATCACTGGACGATTAACCAACGTCAAGTAATCTCAAGAGATAATCTTAAGAGACTGCATGTGATCTGAAATTATCGGATGATTAGGCAACTGATCTCACATCTTCAATCGATTAAGCGATTGGGAGTTATCTCAAATCTCCAGACGATTCAGCGACGGTAAGTCTTGACAAGTCTTGAATCGATTAAGTTATCTCAAACATCCAACCGATTACGTGACTGAAAATGGTTTTAAATCTATAGGCGATTAAGCGGCGGAAGGTAATCTCAAATCTCCAGACCATAAAGCAATGGCAAGTGATCTCAAATCTCCACTCGATTAATCGACAGTGAATGATCTCAAATCCTCAGATAATTAAGCGGCGGCAAGTGATCTCAAATCGTTAGACGATTAAGCGGCGGCAAATGATCTCAAATCTTCACTCGATTATCTGAAGTCACATAAATATCAAATCTCTAAACAATTGATCGGCGGCAAATGATTTCAAATCTTCAGTCTATAAAGCGACAGTGAGAAGTGATCTCAAATCTCCAATCGATTAAGCGACGGCAGGTGATCATAAATCTCCAGACAATGAAACGGCGGCCAAGCGATCTTAAATCTCCAGACGATTAAGCGGCGGTAAGTGTTCAAATATCTAATAGATTGGAAATAATCACAAATATTCAGATGATTAAGCAACAACAATTGATCTCAAATCTTCTATCGATTAATCAACGGTAAGTAATATCAAATCTTTAATCTTTGATTAAGCGATGGCAGGTGATCCCAAATTTGGAATCAGTTAACCGACTCCAAGTGATCTTAATTTCTTAATCGATTAAGCAACGGCAAGTGATCTGAAATCTCCAATCGATGAAGCAACGGCAATTGATTTCATATCACTAAAACATTAAGCGACGGAAGTTGATCTCAAATAACCGACGGTAAGTAATTTCAAATCCCCAATCTATTAAGCGACAGCATGTGATCTCAAATTTCCAATAGAGGAAACACTATTTTCAAGATACAAATGTTACAACCGCATAAAATATATTCGCCGTAATATATTTTTTTTCATAATTGACGGTCCATAAAAAATGGGAAAAATGTCACGTGTTCGATGCTGCGACCAAAAATAATGATTATCTCTTAAAAGAAAAAAGCTAACTGACCAGATGTTACTTTAATCTCTATTGCAGAGTCAGTCAGTTAAGTGCCATACGTGATACACGCTTGGGCGATCATGTCTCTTTCGAGACATGACTGAATGGGTAGAAGATTATCCCGCAGTAGTTTGCCATTGCTTTCTGCGGTAGACTGGTTGCCGACCAAGGCTATAGAACCCAGTCTGTCCTGTTATTTGACTCATAGCTAGAGGCGGAAAAGATGTGTTATATTATTAAGTAGTAATTAATGGGGGATCGGTTTCCTATTGTTATGAAGTAATACACTGATCCCCCACTTTATGACCAAAGTGAAGCCTTGTAGAAGCCTTAATCATTATTCCAACTATTATATTCAGTCAGTCAGTTAAGTGCCATACGTGATACACGCTTGGGCGATCATGTCTCGAAAGAGACATGATTGACTGGGCAGAAGATTATCCCGCAGTAGGTTGCCATTGCTTTCTGCGGTAGACTGGTTGCCGACCAAGGCTATAGAACCCAATCTGTCCTATTATTTAACCCATAACTGGAAGGAAGAGACGGATTAATACCATTCCCAAGGGTATTTGCGTGTAAGTGAATAGAATGGATTCAGCTGGAATTCGAACTCGGCTTCCCCGGTTTCTCGTTCCGAGCCGATATCCACTAGAGTATTCGAGCGAAACACGAATGTTGGAGCCCATGATAAAACGCAGAGCGTCTTTATAAACTTTTATTTCCTTTATTTTCTTTGTTTTAAAAGACAGACCAGTGCAGCGCAGCCACAATGGCTGCGCTGGTCTGTCTTTTAACTACGCAACATTCCAAGTGCTTACTTCCTATAATGATGATGGTTACTCTGAGGATCATAATCGGATTGACGATGTTAATTCGTTACGAAATGTAAAAAGTGCACGTTTCCTTTGTAATAAGAATTGATATTTGATTAAATTTCATATATGTCTCTAGTCTATCCTGTCATTATGTAATTGAAACTTTCTTCAATAAAACAACCATGTCAGCTGCCTGTAGCTTTTTGTCATTATTAATTGCAAATATTTAATTTTTTTTCGCCGCTTCCGCCAGTAGCCATTAAAAAGATTAAAGCAATAATAAAAACGAATAAAAAAATGATTGCTTTAATGTCCCCTTTTCCTCTCATTCTCTTAACGCCGACATTCACTCTTCGCGTTTCTCTTTTCAGATCGACTCATTTTTGTTTTATGATCTGAAGCCCGTTCTCCATTTTATTTTCCATTTTAATAGCAGCGCAAATATGAGCGAAAATTTAAACACTATGCTGAAATTAAGCAACGTTACGCTAAGACAAAGAGTAAAGATGTTATATATCGACAAACAACAAACACGCATATATATAAAAATATAAAGTTATATTTTTATTAATGACGATAGACCGTGTAGAATAGGGAACAGAGAATTGAGAGAGCGCGCTTCTAATGGGTTGACGGGAGTGTAGTCTTATCTGTTGTGTCTCTCTTCACCGGCCGATCTCTGTTGCTCCTCTCCTACTGGCGAATACGTGTGCCGAGGTCTTTTTATAATCTTCCAGAACCGGGACTTTTTCTTCCGGTTTTGCCTCGCCCACGCACGCCCTCGTAATTCTCAGAGACACCTGTTCTGTTTGCCTCTGTAGCCATTTCCGCTGCTGCCGGAAATAAGGTCAAACGACATCCGTTCCTTTCAACGACCGGAAACACCCTCGCTTGCATCAGCCTTCCTCGGGTGGGGCCAGATTGTTATATTACATTCCTCGCCCTCCCATTTTCCAAAATGTTCACCTAAGAACATTTTAAGCGCAACACCCTCACACTCCTCCCCATGCCACACAAGCCCGACAATTGTATAAAACATGTGCACGCCAAAACAACAAAACATGTGCATGCCGAAACAAAAAAAAAACAACAAAAAAATATATAGGGGAGCCTACATCGGCAACCCAACAATGTTCGTGTCCATCGTGAAAATTGTTCTACCAGCTCGATGTTTCATTGTTCTTTTTTTTTTTTTTAATATCCATTTTCACAGAATTGGGCAAAGTTCTTAAAAATGTTCATTTTCTTTCTCGACTCTGTCCATAAGCGTAGACGCCTCGATGCATGACCACATGATCATAGGCGGTAACCGCGCCCCAGTTTCTAAACTGACATCGAGTAAATGACCTTTGACCAACACCATGCGTGTTTCTGCTCGAGTTTATTGTTACACATGTAACTTCATTTAATTTAATTTAATTTCAAACATACTATGTTTGAAAACAGAAAAATGGCCATTATCTGCAGTACATATCATTCATAGTCTGACCGAGAAATGTTCAATAGAAAATGAAGAAAATTACCCTGATTCCAACGTTAATCCGCATGCAATTTACTTGTGGAGGATTAGAGGTTTCATCTATATTAATTTAGTCTAAAAAAATGGACCCGTGACTCGTAGTTCCTTAGTTTGTACAATGTTTTCCATTCCTTGAACTACTTCCTCTGGATTCGAATCCAAGCATATCTGATTTGTTGACATCTCTCTGTTTAACGCAGAGACATTTGAGTGTTGAACACCCGTTGACCCCGGAGTACTATTCACAACGGATAACTTCCTTTCCTTTCCCGAAGCACTGTTGCTTCTTTCACACTTAAAAATCCGCTTCCTAGCTATTATTCCAAGGATTATCATAACGCCGACTATGCCAGCAATGACTCCTATCGTCAACTTCTTCGGGAGTTCTTCATATCCTTCACTAAATCTTTCCATATCTATCTGTTCCAAGGTATTTACTAGTTTGCGGATAGGAATCTCCTCCATATCGCGCAATTCTACCGGCATGGTGTCCACTGAAAAATTGGGAAATTTCTGCGTAATTGGGGACCAAACCACTGAACCAGTGACGTATAATTTACTTTATGCTTTAGATACTATTAATAATTTTCCACGTTTGTATCTTCCTAACTATTTCACTTAAACTATCGTTAATCCTCCCATTGCTTCTTTCCCAATCCTATAGCATATCAGCCAATAAGTCTACAAGACTTTTCAGTTGTTCTTTCTTTTTGTTCCGATCAACTGTGGAATCTGCAGGTCTATCCGTGTCAATATAAAGTTTTCAGAAATTAATATATCTTCAAAAGATATTTCCCAAGTCACATAAATGAAAATTCACAGAGGATGTTGAATTGATGGGAACCTGCACAAAAGCATAATTCACAAACACAGAAATGTAAATCATTTTGTATTGTACAGTCATTGAAAAGAAATCCAAAAAAAGAAAACCTAACACTGCACAAACCAAAGAAAACATTGTTATCAACAAGTTAATCCAATTATCCACTTTAAAGAGTAGAAGAAACTTCCTTTACATGATTTTACATTTCACTTACTCAATAAAAGTAAGATTAATTAAGCAACATACCAGTAAACTCACTTCACATATATGGTAAAATATTAACAAAAAAATAAATCATTAACTCAGATGTTTTATACTTACAGATAGGTAAATATCTCAACTTTATTCCTCCCGTCAACCCCAACCTATGCGCTCTCCGCTAGGCGTACTACTCTCTGCATGTAGTCCTGCACCCCCTCCGTTCTACCCTTAATGTGTTCGACACCGAACAATCCACATTTCTCAATTCTAGGGTCAGATCGGCAAAAGTATGCTGTTCCATTTTTTTTTGTAACTAGACTTATAAACAAGAGCAGAACACACACACTATCAAATCAAAGAGTCACCTACCTTGGCTGATGTCTATAGTCGTGCGGCTGCTTCTATTTTCGTCTTCTTTTTTCTTTCTATCTGGTAGTTTTAAGTCCGTTGAATTTCAATCGTCGCCGTGGCAACCAGCTCGCATCTAACTGTTTTGTTGTCTCAAAACAGCGAGTCACTAGGCACCAATTATGCGCCTCAAAACAGCATATATATAAAAATATAAAGTTATATTTTTATTAATGACGATGGACCGTGTAGAATAGGGAACAGAGAATTGAGATAGCGCGCTTCTAATGGGTTGACGGGAGTGTAGTCTTATCTGTTGTGTCTCTCTTCACCGGCCGATCTCTGTTGCTCCTCTCCTACTGGCGAATCCGTGTGCCGAGGTCTTTTTATAATCTTCCAGAACCGGGACTTTTTCTTCCGGTTTTGCCTCGCCCATGCACGCCCACGTAATTCTCAGAGACACCTGTTCTGTTTGCCTCTGTAGCCATTTCCGCTGCTGCCGGAAATAAGGTCAAACGACATTCGTTCCTTTCAACGACCGGAAACACCCTCGCTTGCATCAGCCTTCCTCGGGTGGGGCCAGATTGTTATATTACAAAGAGTGGAGGAGACCGTTTCTTAATAATTGATATAATAAAAGAATAAAATGAGATCAATAATATTCTTTACTTGTGCCTAAAACGTTCATGTTCAACATACATACTTAATCGTGTTTATGATTGAATAACAAATATCTCTAATTTTGGCAATGACTATTTAGAGCAAAAGAAAAGATGCATCAACGATTAATATATCCTGTATTCCTATGTGCATTGCACCAAAGGGTATTGCAGAATATTACCATACGATTTCGTACTTTTTCCAGGTGAAATTGCCTAGTTGATTAAACACCTTTGTGCGTTTGTATATTTTTCAAAGTTAAAAATATTATTTAATTTACGATGACAAAACTAAAGAAAATGATATATTATCACGTTTTTGTAATGTTTACGTATTACAAAAGCACACAAAATGTCGTTTTTTAAAAGAAATTTGTCTTCATTTTCCACAAGTTTTGATCCTTTTCTTTGCTCTAAAATCACGTGCGTTTTATACATTAAATTTTCGCTGAAATTTCTCTGTCTTTTAGAAAATGGGTCTAATACTGCCTAGCATTTTATGCTCAAAGGATTACGGCACGTTAAATTGAACACCAAATCCGTGAATTTTCTCACTGAATTTTGGAAGTGAGAGGAAATAGTTGTAAATACAGTATTTTAATTTATTCAAGCGATGTCTCTTGTCTCGATTATTTTAACTGTTATTGTAGGTACAAAATCAATTATATGTATTTGAAGCAGATACTTTCGATATTATATTTTTTATGGAGGATGCGTACAGATTTTAATTCGTATTTCCTTTCTGAGATGCAGAAGTTCCAATATGTTTTTATTTATTCCTGTTGTTCTCGATTATTATAAACGATCGATGACAAAATATCCGACAAGGATTGAGCTGAACTCAGTTTGTGTTCTGATATATATATATATATATATATATATATATATTTGAAGTCGGAATCTGGAATATATATATATATATATTTATATATATATACATACATATATATATATATATATATTTGAAGTAGGAATCTCGAATATATATATATATATATATATATATATATATTACGGAAATTAACGAAGATTAACGAAACTTGGTTATAAACAACCGACAATTTGAAATGATTTGTTTGTACATTCTTTTTGATTGATACTCGTGTTTAAGTAGATATTATGTTTATAAACAAACATTATTTTATATTTATTTCTAATAATCAGGCCGATAGAATTAAATATATAATACTGTTTGTTTAAAAACAGAATATCTATTTAAATACGAGTATCGATCAAAAATAATGTTCAAACAAATCATATATATATATTCCGAATTCAGAAAAAGACGACACGTCGTCCATTCAAAGTTCCAAGAAATTATGAAATTAATTGCTTACAATATAAAAGCATTTATACCTGGAATACATCACAAATCAATAAGCTTGTATCTGTGAACATATTAATTTTAGACAAGTATTTAAACGCCCTCGTAATACACAGAAACAAAAGTGTCAATAACTTTGCTGTTTTTTTATAATATTACATTCATGAATTAAAAATGTCCAAATATACAATATATATGTATATATGTGACACTATCTCTCCCGGTGATACTTTCCCTTCTCCTGCGGGGATACTTTCCTTTGGTTGGTTTAAAACAACAGAGAGAGAAATCGATACTGGCAATGTTATTAGAGTTCTATTGCGTCACGCGATGTGAGCTTAGGAAAAAATAATAATTTTATTATTTTTTATGTACTTCTAAAAGTTGGGAGCATAAAATTTGATTATTTTGGGAAAATATACATTTCTCTCTTTTCATGTCTTTTTATGAGTTTCTCTTCTTTTGGAGTTGAAATGTCGATTCCGCTCATCTGAAAACGCGTAGACAAAACAAGTGTCAGAGTGATTTGATAAAGTCACACGAAGGCCAAGGCTGCTGGTGTACATAGCAGTACGTGATAAACCCGAAACGAATTAAGCTCCGATATGAGTTGGCAAAATCTCAATCATTGAGCTAAAAACTTCCGCAAACCGAGTGGGCGGAGACCGATTTTCATTGGCCGAAGACTGTGAGCCGGCCGGATCCCCAGAGAGGATCGAAATTGGTTATAAAAATAGATGCTCGACACGAAAAGTTCAGTTTGTTTAGTTGAGTTGGAGCTGCTATCAGTCGAAATGTAACGACTGGGAAAAAAGGCCCCAGCCGGGGAGCCATGACCCACGGCTGGTCGCCCACCATAGAACTTATGGCTAAAGAGTTCATTTCGAATGAAGCCTGCCGCAAATTAACTCTGGAAGTTAATTTGGAATAATGCGCCATCGATACAAATCCCGAAAGAACGTTATTGTCATTTTTGTTTAATCACGGGAAAATCGAAAATTCTAATTCTTCGTTCGTTCAACCTCGGCAAACTCCGTTAAACCCGAAAGAACTTTGCTGTTTTAGAAGTTACATAGAAAACTGACAATCCTGATTATAGAGAATTAATGAAAAGACTTTAATGAAATACGTGAAGAGACTTTGGCGCTAACGAAACATAGACATTTTACTTGAAGATTAGAAGCCATGATGCTTTTGGCGAACTTTCTTTCTTCGTTGTAAATATCATTTTTGACGATTGTATATAATTTTCGACAACTATATACTTGGGAAAAGAAAGACATTGTTTTTTCTTTATATAAAGACATTCTACGTGGCTCTCCAAGCGTGTTCGACTTGGTTCATTTATTTTATTAATTTTTTTTTTTTTGGTGCCGTAATTTTTTTTCAAATCACAAGTGTACACCAGTGTCCGGACTGGCTAAAACGGACGACTATTAAGATTGCAAGACGTGACCTCTGGGATCTAATCACAACGTGGGACAGTGGCCCGTTGTTGCAAAAGACGTACTGTAACCCAGCTTTTGTGGCGACATCATCGGACGGGATCGTCACGACCGGGTGGCAGTGTCACAACTGGGATCGTCACGACCGTCAGCGAGAATGAGCGTCACATTAGACAGACGGCCAGCGGCGTCATATCTGGTGCCGTTTCGACCAGGATCAGGCCTGAGGGCAGCCAGCAGTCCGGTGCAGAGTGTTACATATATATAAGTAAATTAACCTAGTGAGCCTACAAACCTACTATGATGGGGCTGAGGTAGGGGAATTGATAGGTTGTTTATTGTTACACAAATTAAATAAGTACATAGATTTCAATAACTACGGGTTGTATCGTGATGACAGTTTGATAATAGTTGATAATAGTAATCCCCAAAAATGTGACAACTTACGAAAAAAACTCCATTGGATTTTCAAAAATTATGGTTTCAATGTGGAAGATGAAAGTAATTTAAAAATAGTAAATTATTTAGACATAACGCTAAATATTTTTAAATGGAACTATATCCCCTTATACGAAGGAGAACCAAAACCTGCTATACGTAAATACTAAATCCAACCACCCCACCCATATCGTGCAGGGTATTACTAAAAGTATCTCCTGTAGATTGACTAACAATTCTTCCAGTAAAGTTATCTTTGACAATAATAAAAATTTTATCAGGATGCACTACTTAAAAGTGGATATACAGATAGTTTGGTGTATACCGATATTAAAAGAGGCAATCATAAAAACAGAAGTAGGAACGTCCTTTGGTTTAATCCACCATTTAATTTGGCTGTTAAAACAAAAATTGGCAATATATTTTTCAATTTATTAAATCAAAAGTTTAACAAGGAAAATAATTTATACAAAATATTCAATAAAAATCACGTAAAACTCAGTTCTCAGTTTACAAAATAAATACAGTATGCCAAATATTGGAAAATTATCAGTGGATTGAATAAGGCTAAGTTTACGGATAAAACTAATGTAGGTATGACAGGCTGTAATTGTAGACTTAAGAACAACTGTCCGCCACAGGGTAAATGCCAGCAAGATTGTGCCATTTACCGGGTTAAAGTTTATAAAAGCTTAGAAGATCCAGAACCGAAAACATACTTAGGTGCGACTCAAGACAGTTTTAAAAAACAATATTATAACCATACCAGTAGTTTTAACAATGAAAAATATAAGCACAGCACCACTTTTTCTACTTATGTATGGTCAATTAAACAAGAACTAAACTTAGACCCCATTTTAAAATGGGGAATATTAAAAAGATGTACAAAGTTCAAAGCTGGCCAGAAATTTTGAAGGTTATGTGGGGAAGAAAAACTCACAAACAGTTTATTGAATTCTAAAACAGAAATGCTTAATAACTGTAGACATAGGAAGTCTTGGCTTTTGAATTAGGAATGCTTGGTGGGTTTGCCTTTGCCCTTATTTTCTTTTGTTGTCGTTAGTAGGTTTAGGTTTCCGTCTTCGTTAGTTGACGCTTTTTTATTTTTTATTTTTATTTTTAACGTTTATGTTTCCCGCCCCTTTTAGCGCTTAATGTCATCCTTTTTTTTTTTTGGTCACCTGGGTTATTGAGTTCCCTTTATTTTGTCGCTGTTAATTTCCCTTTTAGCCAACCTTCCCTGAAGATCCGTTCAGGTGAAACCTTGGTAGGTTTGTTGGCTCACTAGGTTAATTTACTTATTCTGCTCTGCTTACGTATTGAGCGCTTTTTTTGTTATTGATTACTCGTCTCGAGGTTTTCTTTGGGCTACGTACTGGCTCGGTCCTAATCGCTTTGGCTGATGTTCATGTGTTTAGCTCTTTCTTTTTTTACAACCATTTTTTTCTTCCGCGTATATACGCGGAGGGTTTTTCGAAATGAGTATAGTGAGAAGCTTACATATATATATATATATATATATATATATATATATATATATATATATAAAACTACTAAAAAGTTGTAAGTTTAAAAATGTATTTTTTTGACAGTATTTATTTATTTTTATTATTATATATATATATTTGATATTTCAAACCGGCTTCGGCCTTAAACTTAACTTACAGCTTTTTAGTAGTTTTTCCTATACATAGTAAGACAGTATACGTGGATCATCATTATGCTATATATATATATATATATATATATATATATATATATATATATATGTATTGCTAGTCATTTTGGTGCGACTTCTGTTACCGAATGTTACTGAAGCCTTTCTCTTTATTCGCTGTTAAGAATAAACAGAAATTCTAATAGACTTCCGTTTCTTTCTAAAGTGAAAATTTGGTCAAGCTGATGGCAATCGTTATTGGAGAAGCCAGAGAAAAGAGAAGGAAGAGATTGATTTCAGTTTCTTCGAAATTTCATTTTTTTAACCCGTTCCTTGTTTTGCAACCATCTCTTTTTCAGCCCGCAAATCTTCAACGTGTTAACATATACTTTCGACACCAGCTTCTCGTCTTGGATTCGTTTAAAACACTTCCACTTCCCGCTAATATTTTTTTGGGGGGCTTTTCACTTTCGTGGGATTAATTTAAAATTTTATAACATAACTTTCGAGAAAGCATAAACAAATATTCTTCATAGATACCTACGATAAAGTGCTAAAAAGTCCTCAGCCAAACAGAGGAAGGTTTTAAAGTACTGATGTTTACTTATTTAATCAATTATTCGAGAAAAAAAATACACAAGGTGGACATGCTTCCAGCACTAATTCGAATATATATATATATATATATATATATATATATATATATATATATATATATATATATATGTATATTAAGTCACTTCAGCGTTTAAAAAATGATGTATTTCATACTATTTTTTAGTATTTATTGCCAAGTGAATAATTGTAAATGAAAATAGAACGGTTCTTTTGTTAATACTGCACAATAACATGTACCTCAAATGAATTAATAAATATTTAATAATTATCTATATTGCAGTTTCATCAATGAAAGAATGAAGAAAATTTATGGTGATTCGGACGAGTTCATTTTTGCTTCTTTGCCTTGTAAAATGTTGCAAAGTAATAATAACAAAAGAACCATTCTATTTTCATTTAGAATTATCCACTTGGCAATAAATATTAAAATAGTATGAAACACATCCTTTCTTTTAAAAATCTTGGGTGGCCTAATAATTATGGCCGGTAGTATATATATATATATATATATATATATATATATATATATATATATATATAAAATCTATAGGGTGCGATGGATAAAGTGTCGCTATTTGCCTTGTAAAATTTTGCAAATAATAATAACAAAAGAACCATTCTATTTTCATTTAGAATTATCCACTTGGCAATAAATATTAAAATAGTATGAATCACATCCTTTCTTTTAAAAAACTTGGGTGGCCTAATATTTATGGCCGGTCGTGTATATATAGATATATATATATAAAATCTACAGGGTGCGATGGCTAAATTTTCGCTATTTGTCTTGTAAAATTTTGCAAATAATAATAACAAAAGAACCATTCTATTTTCATTTAGAATTATCCACTTGGCAATAAATACTAAAAATCGTATGAAATACATCATCTCTTTTAAAAAACTTGGGTTGCCTAATAATTATGGCCGGTAGTGTGTGTGTGTGTGTGTGTGTGTGTGTGTGTGTGTGTGTGTGTGTGTGTGTGTGTGTTTAATCGCTATAACCGATAAGAATCACTTTTTCGGTGTGTAGCAATGTGATAAACCCGGTCGCAACAGACTCCCGTTTGTGACTGCTATAAATAATAGTAAAGGTGTCCACAAAGAGGTTTGCTGATAGAATGAGGCACTGTAAAGCTTCTTACAAGTTTGATTCATGTAACTACTGGTGGCTGAGTAATAGTGTGTTAAATAAGCATGTTTTAGTTACTCCTTCCTTCACTCAATTTGAGGTGTTAACATCTGCTGACAACGCACATTGTTTTGCACCTGAATTCTCTTTAAATTTTAATCTTGAATCATCTGGAGTATCTTTGCCTGACTTTCCAGTTAGAAATGAATCTCTGTTGAGTGATACACACACATATAAACCCGTTCATGGTTTCTACTAAAAGTTCCGATATAAATCCTAACACAACAGGTAGACTTGATGGCATCCTAATAAAGTATGCCCCATAACTGGCTCCTGTTCTCTCTGAATTCTACAATAAGTGCCAGGCTACTTCTTGCTCTTCTCCTTGTTATGTTATATATCGCCGTACTACGACAAACAACGAGAACACGCATATATAAAAATATAAGGTTATATTTTTATTCCTGACGACGAACCCGTGTGGAACAGAGAATGGAAGAGTGAGAGCGCACATAGAATGGGTCGACGGGAGTGTAGTCTTGCCTGTGGTGTCTCTCTGCTTCCACTGGCCGTTCTCTGCTGGCGAATCCGTGTGTCGAGGTCTTTTTATAGTCTTCTAGAACCGGGACTTTTCCTTCCGGTTTTGTCTCGCCCACGCAACGCCACGTAATTCCAAGAGACACCTGTTCTGTTTGCCTCCGTAGTCATTTCCGCCGCTGTCGAAAATAAGGTCAAACGAGCCCGACTCATAACCCTGCGACATCCGCTCCAGGCCCCGACAGGATGTATTTCTCAAACACCTGTCTTGTCGTTCGCCGACCCCTTCACCGACGGGAAACACCATCGATTGCATCAACCTTCCTCGGGTGGGGCCAGATTGCTATATTACAGTTAGAATTTCTCTTCTCTAGTTTCAGTCATTAAGAACTCAGGCTAAAAATCTAATACTCTTAAATATAGGGTTATTAGCCTTCTACCTCTTTTTGGCAAATTAATAGAGCTTCTTGTTAACCCTGAATTGGTTAAGAATCTTATATCGCAAGGTCATCTTTCAGAAAAAAAAACAATAAGTCTTTTAACTCTCTAGGCTAACTGCTGATATATTAATTATTATTGACAAAAGAGTATATAAAACATTTTATATAAAAATAGTGAAGCCCAAACTGTTGCTTTGGATATCTCGAATGCATTTGACAGGGTTTAAAATAATTGTTTGTTTTTTTTTTCAATTTGAACGGGTATCTTTTTTCGGGACGAATTTTTGAATTGATTCAGGCTTCAAATCGCGATATGAACGTTGTCATGAATGGCCATTCCTCTAGATCTTTTTGCATGAATGCATGTCTTCCCCAGGCTCTATTTTTAAGTCTACGTTGTTTCAAATTTTTATAAATGGCCTTCCTGATGTCATCAGTTCTCAACTCGATAATTGGAGTAGATAGATCTATCTATCGCCCGGTTCACACTCCACCCACGTCTATTGAACAGGTTAAGAGGCTCATCCCTTGTTCCCTGTTTAGGATGTGGTTTCCGGCTTTCTCTTTACCAATCTTCTCACTTTTGTTTTTCAATTGGAGTAGATAGATCTATCCATCGCCCGGTTCACACTCCACCCACGTCTATTGAACTGGTTAAGAGGCTCATCCCTTTTTCCCTGTTTAGGATGTGGTTTCCGGTTTTCTCTTTTCCAATCTTTTCACTATTACGTAGCCCCCTGCACATCAGTGGCGTTACCGCTTTACTCGGGGTGATACAATTAAAAAAAATATCATGCTGATGACGTAACTATTTATTTCTGTTTCCATAGTAAGTCTAATCGGTTCCACATGATCTATTTCTAGCAGCTGATCTGAAGCAAAATGATTGTTTTTAAATGAGTAAGACGTAGCATGTTAGTTTTAACGCTTCAAAAACGAAACTGCTCTCTTTTAATTATCTGAGAGTACTAATCTTTTGTTCAATCAGCATGACTGATGCTAATATCCAAAATAGTGAGACACTGCACATTTCGGATCAACGTTTTCAGCTGAGATGAAGTGGAAAGAGTATATTGAATCAATTACCGCATCTAAGAAAAGTTGGTTTACTGTCATACTAGAAAATTGTTCTCCCGAGAATGTATCTTACGTTTGTATCAATCATTCATTAGTCCTTGACTTGAACATTGCTTCTAAATCTGGTCTGGCGCTCCGGCTATATATTTAGTTGTTCTTAATAACAACTTAAGAATAATCTAAAATTTTAGTGGTCCTAACTTGGCATCTAGACATCAGTTGCTTTTCCATCGTCGTAAGATAGCTATCCCGCGTCCTTTCTAGAAATAATTCCATCTTAATCATTCCGATGAAATTTCCGCTATGATACCTAGACTTTACAGTATTGGCGGTAAAAATTGGCGGTAAAAATCTTATCATTTTCAGTTGAAATGCTAACAGTTTCTTCTATCGCACTTCTTCGCTTATTGATTCCCAGTCAAGTTTGAGCTTCACAAATTTAAATTCAATGTCAATCGTTATTTTCTGTCTTCATAACCAATATTCATCCATTTTCCTCTCTCCTTAGTAGAAGTGTTTTCCTCATATTCTCTAACTCAGCCACGACTTGCTTCCTAGAGTTTTATTGCATTGCTTAGAGTGAAATGACTAATCCTTCTAAGAAATAGAAGCCCACAACAAACTAAACGACTATGAAAGGACTTAATAAAAATTTTCAAAGACTACAAACTCAAAATCACTACCATCCTTAACGCTAAAGTGATCAACTTCCTTCGCGTAACGTTCGACCTTAATAATGGAATATACAAACCGTATACTAATTTCTACTTTTTGAGCTAAGTACATGAACATCAGTCAAAAAGGGTTCGGACCGGGTCAGCACGTAGCCAAGGAAAAAACCCCGACACGAGTAATCAACTAACAAAAGTGCTCAATACTGAGATAGAGCGGAATAAGTAAAAAATACCTAGTGAGCCAGACAGACCGACCTAGGTTTCACCTAAACGGATCGTCAGGGAAAGCTGGCCATTTGAAGTAAACTGAATTGAATCTCTAATTAAATAAGTGGAATATCTAATTAAATAATTTGAATTAATTATATAATAGAATTAGTTATCTAATTTAATTGATTATCTAAATGAATAGATTAAATTAATTATCTAGTTGAATAAATAGATTTAATGAATACAACTTAATTGGATTATATTAATTATCCTATTAATTTTTATTTTAATGTTTATTTTATTAAACCTAATTTCTACTTTACAGTTTCCGGTTAATAATTAATTATGTTTTTTTTTATACCCGTAATGCAATAATTATGCCTAAATTTAATTCAAATTGAACAATCATCAGCCGTTAAGTTTGTATGAATCTGTAAATACAAGTACAGTGGAACCTGACGTATGCGACCACCCCGACTGCCATAGGTCGTATATGACAGGTGGTCGCTCACTAAAGGCTCATAGTCATTACCGATTTACGCCAGGAACGTATATTCCACTCATCATAATGTACATATTAGAATTTCACTATGTAATCTGGTAATAAATAAATGAGAACTTAAGAAAATAGCCTGACTTTAAAAATAATTCATTTAAAAGTTTTAAAAAACGTATTTACAAAAATATTTATTCACAAAAAATATTTATTAAGTAGACTTAAAAAAAAGTATACGGTTTCAGTTTTTTTCTTAGAAGTGAGTGATAGCAAAAGAGAATTTGCGATAATACATGGAAAAAAAAATATACAAAAAACTGACAGCAATCGTGGGTGGGGGTACAGAGACAGAGAGATAGAGATAGATGTACCCAGATAGAAATAGAGTAGATAGTGTAGGGGATTTGGTATTTGCTGGGTTGTATGCGCTTCCGTATTTTACGGGTCTGGCTCTCAGATTATTTCCCCCACAAATACAACACTCTGTTTTACAATCGCGCAAAGTGAAAGGAACAATTTACAACGGACATTAAACAACAAACAATTTATTATGTGACAAATAAAATGGTATGTAGAAACCAACAAAATACATGATTCGAAAATTGCCTTTTTGAGAAATATAAACTTGGCAAGAAGTTAATTTTTCTCCAAAAACGTGTATAAGTTTACCATAGCAGAGTCTGTAAATAAGCCTTTCCTACTTACATTTGGTGCGTTTCAGTTGGCGACAGCGTGTCGCGTTGCTGAAAGAAAGTTCGTCGGTTTATTCTTTTTTAAGGTCCTTGGAGCGAGGTCACGAACTTTTGGCATGGAAGAAATGACATGGCCCGCAAAGTATACGGTGGCATGCGTACTTAATGACTAGCTTGGTGACTGACCTTTTTTTCTAACTGTGTGTATTATATACATTAATAGAGGATCAACTAATCTTCCTAACATTAGGGTGTGAAAACATTTACTGACCAATCAGATTTATTATTTTACATTTTTGTTTTGGGGCCTAAATATTTTTATGTTAATTTACTTCCAAGCCTATTTTTCTAGAATGTTCTTATTCTAAGTTTTTAGCTGATTGGTTGAGAAATATAAAAATATAATCTAAATTCTACTGCTGTTTTGATCCAATTTTTCTAGAATGTTCTATTGTGTTTTCCTGTTGCATATTTTAATAAAAAAAATATGTATTCCATAATAGATACACACACACAAAAGAAAAGAAAGAAACAGATAGACATTTGAGAAAGGGACATAATTTTGTTTTTCCCAATCCCTGAATTTATCCAAGTCAGTACAGACTGCGAACATGTCAAATGCAATACATGTTGTACAAAACAGCCAATGTTTGACCGTAACGTGAACTCAGGCAATGTACATTTGAACAAGGAATAACAGTTTGATACAACACTACAATAACAAAACAATGAGAAAATGTTCCTGGCTTAGTTCAAATAGATTACTCATTTAATTTCTTTTAATTTAAAAGTTCGCAGTGTACGACCAAAATGGATTTTTTTTTAAGCGGTCGCTTGATTTTCACTCGTTGCTGTTAGTCGCTGGTCGCGTTCTGGAGGTGGTCGCTCACTAAAGGTTAATTACCAATAAGCAAATCGTCCGTGCATATAAAACGGTCGTTAACAACAGGTGGTCGCTGACGAAGAGGTTCGCATACGGTAGTTTCCACTGTACATGTATGGATGCATAAATCTTTGGGTATTATTTATCCGTATCTTTTACGCTATTTTTTTTTTTTATAAAAACGTAAATATAAACAAAGTAGTTACCGCCCTTGCGTCCAGCGCTTAAATCTAACGGGCCATGATTTTGTTTTATTTAAATTTATAATATAAGTTTAAATCTTTTTTTTTTTCTCTCATCACGTTTGTAGTATTCTATTCCATTTTTAGGTTTTGCTATTAACTTATCTTGATTATAGATTTAATCATTAGAACAATTAGAACAGAAGATTTCAAACCCATATCCAGCTTCAAGAAAGGAAGAGTTAATTAATGATTCAAATCGAAAAAAGACCAGTATGATATGATAAGCATCCGTGGATTGCTGAAATGCATGAAACTAAGTGCCGTGTGTAAAACGTAGGATAACATGTATATTTATGAATATATATTTTGCCCTGTTACACAGCATTGAGCACTGTTCCATTCACCCCTGATTAATATTTATACATTAATATGTATATATGCGTACACACACACACGCGCGCGTGCGCGCGCTCTCACACCCTGATTGAGCACTCTGGAAGAATGGTAGAGTTGGAAAAACAGTAGCTACTCTGGCGTGTACGCATCGCTCATTCAGTAAAATGAATTAGATCACTCTGGCTATTGGGCGCGTATAATGATAATATATGCGCTAAAAGGTCAGCCTTCTTCCACCGAACGCCCATAGTCCAGAGGTAGAATCGTCGACTGACGCCAATTCGGTCGGGTTTCAATCCTGGGTTAAAAAGCAATCGAGTCTAACCGTACTGACGAGCTGTGATACAGCGAAACAGATCTGTCTGCGGATGACAATATATATATATATATATATATATATATATATATATATATATATAATTATGTAGTTATGAATTAATTGTACATTGCGACACGGAAATTTCTATGTTTCGAGATAGATTCTCATCATCAGGCAATGTTGCTGTTGGTTGTGCAGATGATTTACATTTAAATAACAAAACCTTTGGCTTGCTGTGTAAGTATATGGGAAGATATAAAAATTTGCATGTGCGTTTCTTTTGGCAAATCAAATTGGAGATTCATTTGGGGATTTGGCCCTAAAGAACACATACTAACCAACTTTTTCTCTTTTTTTTCTTTTTTCCTCCCTCATCCTACCCTTTTTCCTTGTTTCTTTTCCCTCCTTCACGGTCAAGATGTTAACCTGCCTTTAACCTGATCTTATCATTTTCCCTCCTTTCCCTTCAGTTTTATTACTTTTGATGTGATATTCTCATTTAGCACCGATCTTATATTTTTTTGCTTACTTATCATTTTTAGTCTATTTATTTATTTGTTGTAAAGTTTTCTTTTTAAAGGAAATATTTTTTTTATATAAAATATAATGTTTTGGTCTATCTATTTATTTGTTGTAAATCTTTTTGTATAAAAGGAAAGATTTATTTTAAAAAATAATTTTATATTCCATTTTATTTTTATATAGTTCGTCAGTAATTATTTTCCTGAAGCACTTGTTGGTTATATGGATGTTATTTCATTTAGATTTTATCCATTTTCTAATGTGAATAATTGCAATGTCTACATATGATATTTATTTCGTTGCGTTTATATAATAAATTTTTATTCTTAACAGATTTAATAATAAATAGCTTTTCAGATAAACATAGTGAACATGGTTCATTTAAGGACTTACATGTTTTAGCTTCTTTATTGTGGGTGTTTTTTTCCTTTAGGTACCAATAATATTTCGATAGGGATGTTCTATTTTTGTATTTGTTATTGTTAAATGAAGAGGTGTGCTGGTAAATTCGCTGTTTTAGAGTGTTTTTAGTACTCCCTATATAGACTTTTACATATGTTGTGTTTTCCTTCGTCGATATTTTGCATTGATAGATTATCGATTCCGTTAAGCACCTGTTTCTCGATTTAATTAAGAAACACTTTCCAGAAAAAAATCCACTAAGTAAGATCTTTAATAAAAGCACTATTAAAACAACAGTTTATTTTCTCGCACTTCCTACCTGTGGAACTTTAGAGACGATGGACTTATGATAATGAGAAATGCCGCAAATTTCAAAATAGATAGAATTAGAAAAATGATACTTTAGAGTTTAAAAATCTCAATTTAAAAGTAACAATTAAAACTAATATAAAAAAGTAGATTTCCTCGATGTAACCTTAGATCTAGAAAGAATATACACCAACCATACAACAAAAGCAAATACCAATCCTTTATACTTCCAACCAAAGTCTAACTCCCTCCATCTATCATCAAGCATGCACCCTCATCAATAGAATACAGAATTAGTAGAAATTCAGCTAATGAGGAAGTGTTTAAGAAGCATAGCAATTTTTATAATACTGCATTAAAAATAGTGGATGCAAAAACCTATATATATATGTGTATGTGTGTGTGTGTGTGTGTATGTATGTATGTATGTATGTAAATGGCTTAAACTAATGGATATATATTCCATAGTTTAATAAATACTTTGTATAAAAAATGGTCAATACAGAAACAGAGCATCTATCTATCTATCTATCTATCTATCTATCTATCTATCTATCTATCTATCTATCCATATATATATATATATATATATATATATATATATATATATAGTGTGTCCAGGTGTAGGGCTAATTCACTAGGAGTATCAACCATTAAAATTTGACAAGGAAGAAAAATCTGATATAAATAGGATAAATCTGATCTTATACTCATCACTGGGATTATTAGCCTTGTTTGTTGTGAGTCGTTGCAATGTTGTACAAACTGTGCATGACTATAATTTTTAACACAGCTATTGATGAAATCTTAAAATTTACTTCTTGCAATGACATGTGGTGCAACTATATCGTATCAGTTAATACGTCTACTGCAAGCTAGATCACTGTGTCGGGCCAAACAATTTTTCTTGTCAGAATCCATTTTGCACATTTATAAATCTACCATTCGTTTGTGCATTGGAAGTAAAGTAAATGACGTTGAACAGACAATTCGACTTCAGTCACTTTCTCACCGACGCGATGTGGATTCCCTCTGTCTTTTCTACAAATATTTTCATAGCAACTGTCCTGACGAGCTGTGTTTAAGATACACCAACTACATGGATTACTACATGACTAGATTGGCAACAAGGTATCAACGTCTTACTGTTAAACCAGCTAGATACAACCACTTCTTCTATCCCAAAAGTTTATTTTCTCGCACTTCCTACCTGTGGAACTCCTTGCCGATTTTCTGGTTTCCTGATAACTACAATTCCTAAAATATTATAATGCAACTATCTTATGTCCTACTGAACCCTGTTTTTACGTCCTTTGCCCAATCCTCCTCATTCTCAGTCTTCTCCTTATCTTTCACTTTCATTCCTTGTAGCCACCCCCTGCGTATTAGTGGCATTATCGCCTTACTTGGGATAAAACGATTAAAAAATATATACTTGCTCTGGTTTTGAAAGATCAGGGATGATGGTGAAGTGATGATGCCTACCGTTCTGACGACGGACTGGGAGTAGGTAGTTACTAAACTACACACTAGCAATCTTTGGTAGATATAAAGTGCTATAGAATCAGAGATAGCACTCACTTGTTCCCAAGGGTGCTTAGCAGCCATGTTTAAGAACAGCACTGCTCACCAGATATCTAAAAGGCTCTAGTAAAGGTGACCTAAACTGATTAAATTTGGCCAGTTTAGCGCGGTTAGCATTGACAGCTCAACTACCTTATCTTCGAAAAACGGCGCTTTTTGCTAGAATGTTTCCATTGCTTTTCTTACTGAGACCCGCCTCTCTCATGATGATGAAATCGAAGAGAATGATGGCGTCTCACGTTCATTTAGAAAGATAGGAAAGCAGATGAACGAAAAGAGACTGTGCAGAGTCCGTTGTATGGACAAATCACGAGCCTGCCTGGGGTGAGTTACTTCTCGGTACAAACGATCGGCTTATATAACCTCAGCTACACTTTATCGGTGGGTGATATATCAGTGTTTGGTCACGTAGACTTGTTTCACATGAAGCTGAAATATCCTCATTCTCCGAGGCAAAGCGATCTCATCCGATTTGTTTCTAAGACTGATAAAATCCTCTTAGAAGATTTTAATGCTAGGGTAGAAAATGACTGAGAAGCCTGGCATTATCCGGCCAGATACGAACTAGGTAAAATGAATGGACACGGTCAGCTGCTTATTAAACTGTAGACAGAGTCTCAGATTCACAATCCAAATACCCAATTCCAAAACTAAGGTAACAATATAACAACATAGATACACCCAGGGTTACGTCAATGGCTCCTGCTAAACTTTGCAAACGTGACATACAAGATATCTGCAATGTAAGATTTCTATTTGCCAAAAAAGTATTTGATCATTAAGCCAGCTGCTCGAAATTGCACTACTGTTTCATTTGATTGATTAGTTTTCTACGGTTTATCAACCCATTGCTGTTTATTTAAGAAGACTTTGCTGTTAAGTCAGAAAATATTTTTAGATTGTAAGAATTTTTTGAGATAATAATGATTTATTGATAAAAAGCTTATTAATTAACCCATAGCTGGGAGAAAAGATGTGAACTCATACGTTTCCCAAGCGTATTTGCGTGTAAGTTAATATAATGAACCCGAATAAAATTAGAATTCGGTTCTTCGATTTAAAATTCCGAGCCATTATTTATTATTTTACTGTAAAATCCAAGTTTACAAAACATGGTATTCCCAAGCAGTGACCCATCTTGGTTCTGATCAGGCTTGACGTTGCTTAAATTCGGTTATCATGCAAGAACCTGTGTTTCAACATGATATGGCTGTCAACCCGCACTGCTGTGAAATTACCAAAGTGCTTAAATGTTGTAAAGCCTCAGGCTCTCTACACTCGTCTTTAAACTCAGGTTAACTGAATTGGCTAGGAGTAAGCTCGTGTCCAGATCTACAATGCGGCAAAAGAGGCTGTGGGCTTAGTTTCAGTTGGGGGAGGTGTTGTGTCATGTTATAATTCACGGGAGTCGTAAGCTCACATTTTCTTCTTCTTCTTGTTCTTCTTCTTCTTGCCGTGTCTCTTAAGGGTGTAAGCGATCATGGCTTTCCACATATCCCTATCTTTTGTCGCTCTTAATACCACTTCTCTTGCTATTCCACTCAATCTCCGCTCCACCATCCATCTGCTGAAGTCAATCAGTTATGTTGTGTGTTGCTTTCCTTATCCCTCCTCCCCTCTATCCGTCCTGTGAGCATCGGATTTTCCAAGCCTCCCTTCCTCATTACATGTCCCAAAATTTTCAGATGTCTTTTCCTGATGTTAATTATAAGTTCTGACAAACTGAGATCATTGGTGCCCCCTCCACAATAATTTACTCGAGCAACCAGACTGGTAAGAAGGTCCCACCCGTTTACAGTTAAATCTACCACATGCAGCCAACAATTCTACTCGCTCAGCTTCTTTACTCGCACATTCCACCTGTGCGACTCCATTCCGCATACTTGCTTTCATGACGGCTATAACCTCCAGGAATTTAAATGCAATGTCAATTCCCATCTCTCATCCACTTGACTCCAATCCTTCCCACGTCCTTTCTACATCACCCCGTGTATTTTGTTCTTTCCCTTTCTCACTGTACCTTCGCAATTGTCATCACACCTGTATTCCCATCCTTCTCTTGCCCTTTCACGGACACCTCCTGTTACTGGTTCGTCTTTCTCTTCGCTCACCTCCAGGTTAAACTTTTACTCTCTTATGTAGCCCCCTGCGATCAGTGGCTGTAACGCCTTGCTTGGGGTGAAACGATTAAAAAATAAGTATATCGCCAACTTGTACTTGGCTCATTGGGCTCTTCTTTTTTAATAGATGTTGATATGTGTACTTCCTTCATCCCGCTTACTTTATCTACATCTTATAGGAATAATAGATGTAGTTGATATATGCTTCCTTCATCCCGCTTACTTTATCTACATCTTATAGGAATAATAGATGTAGTTGATATTTGCCCTTCATCCCTTCACTTTATCTACATCTTATAGGAATAATAGATGTAGTTGATATCTTCCTTCATCCCGCTTACTTTATCTACATCTTATAGGAATAATAGATGTGGTTGATATACTCTTCCTTCATCCCGCTTACTTTATCTACCATCTTATAGGAATAATAGATGTAGTTGATATATACTTCCTTCATCCCGCTTACTTTATCTACATCTTATAGAATAATAGATATGTAGTTGATATGTCTTCCTTCATCCCTTACTTTATCTACATCTTATAGGAATAATAGATGTGGTTGATATGTACTTCCTTCATCCCTTGCTTTATCTACATCTTATAGAGATAATAGATGTAGTTGATATGTACTTCCTTCATCCCTTGCTTTATCTACATCTTATAGGAATAATAGATATAGTTTGATATATCTTCTTCTTCACTTACTTTATCTACATCTTATAGGAATAATAGATGTAGTTGATATATACTTCCTTCATCCCTTACTTTATCTACATCTTATAGGAATAATAGATGTGATTGATATACTTCCTTCATCCCTTCCCTTTTATCTCTACATCTTAGGAATAATAGATGTGGTTGATATGTACTTCCTTCATCCCTTGCTTTATCTACATCTTATAGAATAATAGATGTGGTTGATATACTTTGCTTCATCCCGCTTACTTTATCTACATCTTATAGGAATAATAGATGTAGTTGATATGTCTTCCTTCATCCCGCTTACTTTATCTACATCTTATAGGAATAATAGATGTAGTTGATATCTATTACTTCCTTCATCCCGCTTACTTTATCTACATCTTATAGGAATAATAGATGTGGTTGATATGTACTTCCTTCATCCCACTTACTTTATCTACATCTTATAGGAATAATAGATGTAGTTGATATGTACTTCCTTCATCCCTTACTTTATCTACATCTTATAGGAATTAATAGATGTGGTTGATATGTCACTACATCATCCCGCACTTTATCTACATCTTATAGGAATAATAGATGTGGTTGATATGTACTTCCTTCATCATAACTTTATCTACATCTTATAGGAATAATAGATGTGGTTGATATGTACTTCCTTCATCCCTTACTTTATCTACATCTTTTATAGGAATAATAGATGTAGTTGATATGTACTTCCTTCATCCACTTACTTTATCTACATCTTATAGGAATAATAGATGTAGTTGATATATGCTTCCTTCATCCCTTGTTATCTACATCTTATAGGAATAATAGATGTGATTGATATATGCTTCCTTCATCCCTTGCTTTTATCTACATCTTATAGGAATAATAGATGTGTAGTTGATATATACTTCCTTCATCCCGCTTACTTTATCTACATCTTATAGGAATAATAGATGTGGTTGATATGCTCTTCATCCCGCTTACTTTATCTACATCTTATAGGAATAATAGATATGGAAGTTGATATATACTTCCTTCATCCCGCTTACTTTATCTACATCTTATAGGAATAATAGATGTGGTTGATATATACTTCCTTCATCACTTACTTTATCTACATCTTATAGGAATAATAGATGTGGTTGATATGTACTATTCATCCCGCTTACTTTATCTACATCTTATAGGAATAATAGATGCTAGTTGATAGTATACTTCCTTCATCCCGCTTGCTTTATCACATCTTATAGGAATAATAGATGTAGTTGATATATACTTCCTTCATCCCTTCACTTTATCTACATCTTTATAGGAATAATAGATGTAGTAGTTGATATGTGCTTCCTTCATCCCTTACTTTATCTACATCTTATAGGAATAATAGATTAGTTGATATATACTTCCTTCTTCCCTTGCTTTATCTACATCTTATAGGAATAATAGATGTAGTTGATGATGTCTCTTCCTTCATCCCGCTTACTTTATCTACATCTTGTAAGGAATAATAGATGTAGTTGATATATACTTCTTCTGTCCACTTACTTTATCTACGCTCTTATAGGAATAATAGATGTAGTTGATATGTAACTTCATCCCTTACTTTATCTACATCTTATAGGAATAATAGATGTAGTTGATATATACTTCCTTCATCCCGCTTACTTTATCTACATCTTATAGGAATAATAGATGTAGTTGATATGCTTCCTTCATCCCGCTTACTTTATCTGCATCTTATAGGAATAATAGATGTAGTTGATATGTACTTCCTTCATCCGCTTACTTTATCTACATCTTATAGAATAATAGTGTAGTTGATATGTACTTCCTTCATCCCGCTTACTTTATCTACATCTTATAGATAATAGATGTAGTTGATATGCTCACTTCCTTCATCCCGCTTACTTTATCTACATCTTATAGGAATAATAGATGTAGTTGATATATGCTTCCTTCATCCCGCTTACTTTATCTACATCTTATAGGAATAATAGATGTAGTTGATATGTACTTCCTTCATCCCGCTTACTTTATCTACATCTTATAGGAATAATAGATGTGGTTGATATGCTGCTTCCTTCATCCCGCTTACTTTATCTACATCTTATAGGAATAATAGATGTAGTTGATATGCTTCCTTCATCCCTTTATCTACATCTTATAGGAATAATAGATGTGGTTGATCTTTCACTTCACTTCATCCCGCTTACTTTATCTACATCTTATAGGAAATAATAGATGTAGTTGATATGTACTTCCCTTCATCCCGCTTACTTTATCTACATCTTATAGGAATAATAGATGTAGTTGATATGTACTTCCTTCATCCCTTACTTTATCTACATCTTATAGGAATAATAGATGTAGTTGATATGTACTTCCTTCATCCCACGCTTACTTTATCTACATCTTATAGGAATAATAGATGTAGTTGATATGTACTTCCTTCATCGCTTACTTTATCTACATCTTATAGGAATAATAGATGTAGTTGATATATCTTCCTTCATCCCGCTTACTTTATCATCTTGTAAGGAATAATAGATGTAGTTGATATATACTTCCTTCATCACTTACTTTATCTACATCTTATAGGAATAATAGATGTAGTTGATATACTTCAACTTCATCCCTTACTTTATCTACATCTTATAGGAATAATAGATGTAGTTGATATGTGCTTCCTTCATCGCTTACTTTATCTACATCTTATGAGAATAATAGATGTAGTTGATATCATCTTCCTTCATCCCTTGCTTTATCTACATCTTATAGGAATAATAGATGTAGTTGATATGTACTTCCTTCATCGCTTACTTTATCTACATCTTATAGGAATAATAGATGTAGTTGATGTATTACTTCCTTCATCCCGCACTTTATCTACATCTTATAGGAATAATAGATGTAGTTGATATACTTCCTTCATCCCGCTTACTTTATCTACATCTTATAGGAATAATAGATGTAGTTGTTAATAATACTTCCTTCATCCCTTACTTTATCTACATCTTATAGGAATAATGAATGTAGTTGATATGTACTTCCTTCATCGCTTACTTCTTGTATCTACATCTTATAGGAATAATAGATGTAGTTGATATGTACTTCCTTCATCGCTTGCTTTATCTACATCTTATAGGAATAATAGATGTAGTTGATATGTCTCTTCCTTCATCCCGCTTACTTTATCTACATCTTATAGGAATAATAGATGTAGTTGATATACTTCCTTCATCCACTTCTTATCTACATCTTATAGGAATAATAGATGTAGTTGATATATACTTCCTTCATCCCGCTTACTTTATCTACATCTTATAGGAATAATAGATGTAGTTGATATGTACTTCCTTCATCCCTTGCTTTATCTACATCTTATAGGAATAATAGATGTAGTTGATATACTTCCTTCGTCCCGCTTACTTTATCTACATCTTATGGGAATAATAGATGTAGTTGATATGTACTTCCTTCATCCGCTTACTTTATCTACATCTTATAGGAATAATAGATGTAGTTGATATGCTTCCTTCATCCGCTTACTTTATCTACATCTTATAGGAATAATAGATGTAGTTGATATGTACTTCACCTTCATCGCTTACTTTATCTACATCTTATAGGAATAATAGATGTAGTTGATATGTACTTCCTTCATCCCGCTTACTTTATCTACATCTTATGGAATAATAGATGTAGTTGATATATACTCCTTCATCCGCTTGCTTTATCTACATCTTATAGGAATAATAGATGTAGTTGATATGTACTTCCTTCATCCCGCTTACTTTATCTACATCTTATAGGAATAATAGATGTAGTTGATATATACTTCTTCATCCCGCTTGCTTTATCTACATCTTATAGGAATAATAGATGTAGTTGATATGTACTTTCTTCATCCCGCTTGCTTTATCTACATCTTATAGGAATAATAGATGTAGTTGATATATCTTCCTTCATCCCGCTTACTTTATCTACATCTTATAGGAATAATAGATGTAGTTGATATGTACTTCCTTCATCGCTTACTTTATCTACATCACATAGGATAATGAATTATAGTTGATATGTCACTTCCTTCATCCCTTGCTATATCATCTTATAGAATAATAGATGTAGTTGATATGTACTTCCTTCATCCCGCTTACTTTATCTACATCTTATAGGAATAATAGATGTAGTTGATATATACTTCCTTCATCCCTTACTTTATCTACATCTTATAGGAATAATAGATGTAGTTGATATGTACTTCCCCTTCATCCGCTTACTTTATCTACATCTTATAGGAATAATAGATGTAGTTGATATGTACTTCCTTCATCCCGCTTACTTTATCTACATCTTATAGGAATAATAGATGTAGTTGATATATACTTCCTTCATCCCGCTTACTTTATCTACATCTTATAGGAATAATAGATGTAGTTGATATATACTTCTTCATCCCGCTTACTTTATCTACATCTTATAGGAATAATAGATGTAGTTGATATGTACTTCCTTCATCCCGCTTACTTTATCTGTCCCATAGGAATAATAGATGTAGTTGATATGTACTTCCTTCATCCCGCTTACTTTATCTACATCTTATAGGAATAATAGATGTAGTTGATATATACTTCCTTCATCAGCGCTTACTTTATCTACATCTTATAGGAATAATAGATGTAGTTGATATACTTCCTTCATCGCACTTTATCTACATCTTGTGAATAATAGATGTAGTTGATATGTACTTCCTTCATCCCTTACTTTATCTACATCTTATAGGAATAATAGATGTAGTTGATATGTACTTCCTTCCATCCCTTACTTTATCTACATCTTATAGGAATAATAGATGTAGTTGATATGTACTTCCTTCATCCCGCTTACTTTATCTACATCTTATAGGAATAATAGATGTAGTTGATATGTACTTCCTTCATCCCGCTTACTTTATCTACATCTTATAGGAATAATAGATGTAGTTGATATGTACTTCCTTCATCCCTTACTTTATCTACATCTTATAGAATAATAGATGTAGTTGATGTATGCTTCCTTCATCCCGCTTACTTTATCTACATCTTATAGGAATAATAGATGTAGTTGATATGTCTTCCTTCATCCCGCTTACTTTATCTACATCTTATAGGAATAATAGATGTAGTTGATATGCTCTTCCTTCATCCCGCTTACTTTATCTACATCTTATAGGAATAATAGATGTAGTTGATATACTTCCTTCATCCCTTACTTTATCTACATCTTATAGGAATAATAGATGTAGTTGATATATACTTCCTTCATCCCTTACTTTATCTACATCTTATAGGAATAATAGATGTGGTTGATATTATGCTTCCTTCATCGCTTACTTTATCTACATCTTATAGGAATAATAGATGTAGTTGATGTATCACTTCCTTCCGCTTGCTTTGTCTACATCTTATAGGAATAATAGATGTGGTTGATATGCTCTTCCTTCATCCCTTGCTTTATCTACATCTTATGGGAATAATAGATGTAGTTGATATGTACTTCCTTCATCCTTACTTTATCTACATCTTATAGGAATAATAGATGTGGTTGATATGTACTTCCTTCATCCCTTACTTTATCTACATCTTATAGGAATAATAGATGTAGTTGATATGCTTCCTTCCATCCCGCTTACTTTATCTACATCTTATAGGAATAATAGATGTGGTTGATATGTCACTTCCTTCATCCCGCTTACTTTATCTACATCTTATAGGAATAATAGATGTAGTTGATATGCTCTTCCTTCATCCAACACTTTATCTACATCTTATAGGAATAATAGATGTAGTTGATATGTACTTCCTTCATCCCTTGCTATCTACATCTTATAGGAATAATAGATGTGGTTGATATAATAACTATTCATCCCGCTTACTTTATCTACATCTTATAGGAATAATAGATGTAGTTGATATGTACTTCCTTCATCCCGCTTACTTTATCTACATCTTATAGGAATAATAGATGTGATTGATATTAATAACTATTCATCCGCTTACTTTATCTACATATGAATAATGAATGTAGTTGATATGCTCTTCCTTCATCTAACACTTTATCTACATCTTATAGGAATAATAGATGTAGTTGATATATGCTTCCTTCATCCCGCTTGCTTTATCTACATCTTATAGGAATAATAGATGTAGTTATTTATACACTTCGTGACTTCCTATGCTAAAGGAGTCAACACAGACAGTTTTATGAGAAATTTTAGGATATAACTATGTGCGTGTGTATAAATTTACCTGAAAATTTGCTGCGGTGCAATGATTAAGGAGCTCATTTAATACTGCGTTTGATTAACGTTAGGGGCCCCTTACATGAATATGGCTAAGTGTCAGAATAACCTCAGACTTACCTAAACATATTTAAAAACAAAATCTCTCTAGATATCGTATACATTGCAATACGTATATAATGAGCTAGTTTCCTGTGCAAGTATCGCTTTCGCGCTCCATTATCTTGACCTATTGCCAGACTTCATGAATGGCTATCAAAATATTGAAGAAAAAAACAACAACAAAGAGATAAATGTAAAAAAAGAGTAACTGGGGAAACTAGGAAGAAAATTTCGAAATGAGTGCAATGGAAATAGAGAGTGAAAAAGATGAAAACACAAAGTTGGCATTTGGAATGAGTGTTCTCCGAAAGAATAGATTGCTGACATTAAAAATGATATCACTAAAACATGACTATAGCAGTAAAACAAAAAAAGAAAAAAAGTTAAAGAAAAGGAACAATTATGGATTTAAAAAGGAAGGAGAAAAATAAGAAATTAAAAACTGAAGAGACGAAGAAAACGAAGAGAAGAAAGAAAAAGATGTTAAAAATAAAGTAAACAGACAAAAATGAAGTACGCCTGAATGAATAAGATTAAAAACAAAAAAAAAGGAGAGAAAAGAAGAAAGAAAAAAGAAAACAGGAAGAGCAATAAAGAAATAAAAATAAATTACGTTTTAATGAATAAAATATAAAAAGAAATGTGTGAAAACGAGGAACGAAAAATTAAGATAGGAAAAAAATAAACAAAGAAAAAAAAAGAATGCCTGAATGAATAAAATCAAAGGAAAAAGAGAAAAAAAGAAGAAATAAAACATAGAAATAGCAATAGAAATAAAGAACAAGAAAGAATGCTTGAATGTATATTGAAAAGAAAAAAAAAGAGATTAAAGAAAAAAAATTAACCAAGTAATGGCCGGTAGAAGCTGTTCCTGCTTTCGGTACCATTGGAAAGTGCTTATAAACTATACCCAGTTTAATCCAAGTCTTATGTGCGTTGTGGTACAGTGGATATCGGCTCGGAACGAGAAACCGGGGAGCCGAGTTCGAATTCCAGCTGAATCCATTGTATTCACTTACGCGCAAATACCCTTGGGAAAGGTATTAATCCGTCTCTTCCTTCCAGTTATGGGTTAAATAGCAGGACAGATTGGGTTCTATAGCCTTGGTCGGCAACCAGTCTACCGCAGAAAGCAATGGCAACCTACTGCGGGATAATCTTCTGCCCAGTCAGTCATGTCTCTTTCGAGACATGATCGCCCAAGCGTATGGCACGTAAAATGACTGACTTGTGAGTGATATTGGGTAGAGAGAATTATTTTGGAACAGTCAATGTTTCAGGTCGCACAAAATCGCAAACCCTAGTGACAGAGGGTTTGAGAGTACTGGCCATATTCAAACTGTTGATTACGGCAGATAATGCATTCTCTCCCCCAGAAACTGTAACTAAGGTCTGCTCAGCATAGTTGCAGAATAAACAACATGATCTCTGTGGGTGTTGAACAAACACAAATGCCTGTGTCTATATTTCTGAGATGACGTATTGTTTGAACTATTTACATTTTTCGAACTGTTGCCATCATCTTTGTTGCTATATTCACGCCGTTTCGACCTTTGTACACTCTGGCCTTCTTCAGGTAATTTGAATTTCGAACCGAACCGTAGTTTTTTGAATTTCGAACCGTACTTCTTCAGATAATTTGAATTTCGAACCGTAGTAGATTGTTCTAGTTCTACGTGTCATGCCTCCTCCAGATATATCAATATCAATTATCTCCTTTTTAACTCAATTATCCAAGTTTTTCACCTCTTCTGTAGCCAAGTATTGAACTGACAAATCTTTGGTTCAAGTCACTGGATTCAACAGATGCTTTTATCCACTGGGCCATGTATGAGTGAGCAAATGTCTGCAATGTTAGCAGCCGACATACTCGGAACTGTCCTATGAATCGCTACTATGAGCAGATGAAATAGACTATGAAGAAGAACGAACTGGGAAAAAATGGTAAAGAATTGCTCAGTCTGGAGTGAAAATATGTCGACTGCTCAAATGTTTTTTTTTTTCAAACAAGAACGACGTAGAAACATACACGTCTAGCGGCAAAGTTACAAGTCACGTACAGGTTCAATTAGGATCGACTCCAATGATCACTAGTAGTATGTATGAACAAACGTTCTCTGCAGGGATTAACACTGCCAGAAACTAAAGCCATTAAAATGAGAACTGCGTTGGAGCACAAGGCCGAAAGTATTAGGAATCCAGTGAGGATCGAACTCACTACCCAATCGCAGTTGTTCCAGTGAAACAACCTTGGGAATCATTATACTATGTGGTTGTGCTAAATACACGCTATATGAATTGAGAAAATTCTATACATTAAAATATATAATAAAAATAGATATATACGGAAGACAAAAAAGAAGCAGTCTTTAATATCCTCACTACTACAAAGACCGTTGTGTATTAAAAGATGATATTACTTTATGTTGACATAAAACATTACTATGTGACGATAACAGTCACCGCACAGAATAAATTTGTAATGAGGTTACGTGACTCAACGTGAGTAACCGAAAAGTTAACAATAGAACTATATGTCTAAATGCAATGTTATGCGTTGTGACTAGACTGAAATGGGATTTTATTGAGTCTGGGTTGCTTTTATTTAATGTAAATTGCCTCCAATATCTGAAGGTTCTTTTTACTGTGTGTATATGTTAGTGTTATTGTGTTATCGACTATATAATAATTATTATATATTATTGTCGGCTCAGTTCATTCTCTTTACTTCCAGTTATTAAACTTTACTACGAGTTATGAAAGCTTTTGCGGCGTTTTTGCTCTTTCAGTCAGTTAAGTGCCATATGTTAAACACGCTTGGGCGATCATGTTTCGAAAGAGACATGACTGACTGGGCAGAAGATTATCCCGCAGTAGGTTGCCATTGCTTTCTGCGGTAGACTGGTTGCCAGCCAAGGCTATAGAACCCAATCTGTCCTGTTATTTAATCTATAACTGGAAGGAAGAGACGGATTAATATCTTTCCCAAAGGTATTTGCGCGTAAGTGAATGCAACGAATTCAGCTGTAATTCGAACTCGGCTTCCCGGTTTCTCGTTCCAAGCCGATATCCACTGTATATTATTTGTATTATAATAAAAACCTTTGTGTGTGTGTGTGTGTGTGTGTGTGTGTGTGTTTGTGTATATATATATATATATATATATATATATATGAGAGAACGAAGAATAAAATTGTTACGTTCAAAACAATAATTTAAAACAGGGATCAATATAAAAATATGGCAATAAATATTTTTAATTCAACATTTACATTAGAACATCGAAATAACTACTACAAAATTAGAACATGTAAGTAACTATGACACAATTAGCATCATTTTTAACTTGATAAGGATGTGCGTTGTGGCGCAGTGGATATCGACTCGGAACGAGAAATCGGAGAGCCGTAGTTCAAACTCGAGTTGTAATTCACTGCATTCACTTACGCGCAAATACCCTTTGTAAAGGTATTAATCCGTCTATTCCTTCCAGTTATGGGTTAAATAAAAGAACAGACTGGGTTCTATAGCCTTGGTCGGCAACCAGTCTACCGCAGAAAACAATGGCAACCTACTACGGGGTAATCTTCTGCCCAGTCAGTCATGTCTCTTTCGAGACATGATCGCCTAAGCGTGTCTCACGTATGGCACTTGAGTGACTGTTTTTTTCAATATCGAAACAAAATGTACAATTTTGTAGTAGTTACTTACATGTTCTATTGTAAATATTGAATAATATATATATATATATATATATATATATATATATATATATAACAAAATATATTAAAAAAAAACTTAAAATAACTATTAGTTTAAATAATACTATCACTCTTTGTAAATATTTTTAAACATCATTCAGAGATGCAATAAATAAATTTTGGTAATTGCATTTATTTTCTTTTAATCATTTCACCCCCCAAAAAGCAGTTTTACTGCCACTGTTGCGGAGGGGGTTACATAGGGGGAAAATGATGAGAAAGGGTAGGTTATATGGGGTGTGATGGGGGTTGAGTGAATGGAAAAAAGAGCTTGAGAGAAACGATGCAAATTACTGAGATAGGAGATGACTATTGACCTTACATTTAAATTCCTGGAGATTGTAGCTGTCGTGGAAGCAAGTATACTGTATTCTACAGGCGGGAAGTGCGAGAAAAGAAGCTGATAGAGTAGAAATTGCGGTTCTATGTTATCGATTTCATTGTAAAAGTATGGGACCTAGTTGCTAGTCTAGTAGCTCGTGTAAATTCATACATAGGAGGCACCAGTGAGTTAAGTTCATTGGAGCAGAACCCGTGAAAGTATTTGTAGAAGAGACACAGGGAAGCTACATCACGCCGGTGCGAGAGCGACTACAGCCGAGCTGCCAAGTCGGGATCGATCACATTACAGATTCTCCGATGGATTTTGTCAAGAACCTCGAAGTGAATAGCAAAGGCACCCGACGAGATGTGGCAGCAGTATTCAATACACGGGCGGATGGTAGATTTATATATGTGCAAGATGGATTCAGACGTGAAAAACTTCCTGGCCCTGCACAGTGAACCGACCTTCTTTGCAGCGGATTTAACTATAGATTTGATATAGATCTTCCTTTTCAAGTCTACTGAGAGTGTTAGGTGAATGAGGCGTCGTGCTTTGCTTTCAGGGAGGTTAGCCTGATCCATCCGAATGCGGGGGTAGGAGCGATTGTTTATGATGGTTAATAGATAGCAGCTTTGTTTTGGATGCATTAAAACTTACGAGCCATTTCTTACCCCAGTCCACTACAAATTAGAGCTCCTCTTCAAGCTCGGCGGCGAGGTTCGCTTTGTCAGTCTCAGCAGAAGATCGCATCATTTTTCAGAAATGTTTGTATCCAAAACTCATCGGAAGCCTTCATGTGTGCTATTTAGAAGATACTTAAGTAAAGTTGCGCATATAGATAATTTTTCTTTAAAGTAGAGAATATATATCTTGAAAAAGAATGAGGAAGGTAGATTATATACTTAATCGAACTTAATTCTTGTATCTTTATGTTTATATAATTATTCAATTTTAAAATCCACTTTACATAATTTTAGTCTTACGTTATCCATTAATATGAATAATTTTGTAATCTTTCTATAATAATAGTGAATTTACTTGTATATATACGTATACTATCGACCATAATTATTAGACCACACCAGTTTAAAAAAAATGATGTATTTCATACTATTTGTTTAGTATTTATTGCCAAGTGAATAATTGTAAATGAAAATAGAATGTGTTTTTCTTAATATTGCACAATAACATGTGCATCAAATGAATTTATAAATATTTAATAATTACCTTTATTGAAGTTTCATCAATGAAAGAATGAAGAAAATTTAAGGTAATTCGGACGAGTTCATCTTTGCTTCCTTGCCGCGTAAAATTTTGCAAAAGAACCATTCTATATTCATTTAGCAATAAATACTAAATGAAATACATAATTTCTTAAAAAAGACTAGGTTGGCCTAATAATTATGGCCGATAGTGTATACACACACACATGTATATATATATATATATATATATATATATATAAGGAATTACGGCATAAAAAAATCCATTATGAATAGTTTTCAGGTTCTAATAAAAACAAAACAATTTGTAAACAAGCAGAATATTTACAGTAATTTTTATCAACACAGTTTTGCGGCTATTTTTTGCTATCGGAACTTACACTAATGAAAACAATCTCGGAAGAAGATTGAAAGTACTTGGGAACATCGAGAAATGAATAATAAAATCAACTGTCAAAGTTATTTCTTACATCTTTTAATTATAATACTCGAAAGGTTTTCAGCGAATAAGATCTCATTTTATTAAAAATAAGCAGGCACAATGTTTACAATTTATTTAATCTGACACACCCACACACATATATATAATAAAGAAGAGCAAAAAAAAAAAAAAAAAAAAAAGAAGTCGAGGATAAAAACTTTAAAATAAATATACATATAAATATATATAATTATAACGAGGGGAGGAGAAATCGTGTGGAAATAATTAGCACAGGCCAGTTAAAATAAAATATCCCCAACAAGTTTAGAAAACATAGCCTATGCCAAGTCGTATAGAAAAAAGTGGTTCAAAGTTATATATATATAGCTGGTTCCAAAAATCATTTAAAGATTTTGGAATCAGTCTGTATATTTTTACGGAAGCTTTCTCTTTGCCGGCAGAAGGATTTTGTGAAGTCTCTAAATTTGTTGGGGGATATTTTATTTTAACTGTTCCTCGATAATTATTTACACGAGATTTCTCCTCTCCTCGTTACAAGTATATATATTTATATGTATATTTATTTTAAAGTATTTCCCTACCGCTTTTTTTGCTCCTAATTTTCGTTGCTGTTCTTTTCGTTTAATTTATATTTCCAACGATTTTCTCCTGATAAGATGTTGGACGAAAGGTCCTTAAGGACTGTCAATAAATTCTTTGTTTTTAAAATAGTATACAAATTTTGTACCTCCAAACATTTGTTTTATATATATATATATATATATATATATATATATATATATATATATATATGTGTGTAAATTCAGATAAAACTTAGTGGGGAAATAGCCATTTTCAACATGTAATTTTAAGGCATGCATTCTTCGACCCCTTAGAAACAGAGAGAAATGCATGCCTTAAAATGACATGTTGAAAATGGTTATTTTCTCACTAAGTTTTATCTGAATTTACAGATAAATCACGATTTATCTACTCTGCAAATTGAATTGGTTTGCATTGAGATCTCTATTGGATCAGTTTTAATATTTTAACGTTATTACTAGGATCCTCCTGGATTATTTACCAAACTTATCCCTGATTTTACCGCCCTTTTTATATATGTCTACGGCTATATCGTGTTGAATGCACCGGTTCCCGTCCGATCACCGAAGTTAAGCAACACCGAGCCTGGTCCGTACTTAAATGGGTGACCATTTGGGAATACCAAGTTCTGTCAACGTAAAGACCATGAATGGTCCAACGGTCCTCCAGGCTTGGGCGCAGGGATTACAACCCTGCTCCGTAAAATCAGTTTGTTACAGAAACAACGACAAAACGTTGCTGTCCTATACACCATTGGGTGTGATGGATAAATGATGATGATATATATGATTAAAAAATTGCTTATATATACATATATATATATCCTGTCACGCTCAGGGGAGGTGTATATATTATTTTGTCTTTTTCTTATGTGTTGATATAAGATCCTCAAAAGTAGATAAATCAATATATATGAGGTCGCGATTTCGACGGCATATCTATAAAAATAATTTGTCACCATTTTTGAAGGCACGGGTTCAGTAGTTGTAAATAGTCCTTAGATGCGGACATGAAGTCCTCTATCGAGTAAAGATGTCAAAAAAAGAAAAATATTTTTGAAATGCCCTAATAGTTTTTCAGTCTCCATTCTTCGTGTTCACCAGGGCTTCGTGTATTCGCGTTGTTCTCTCTCTTTTAAAGGGAAACAAACTTTTACCGATTCTCTCTTCGACATTTTCTGATATAACTGAATGTATCATTGAAACCCAATTCCTCGATACTCCCACATTTCTTCCGCAAAACTATTTGATGATTTCTTTTCATCAAGTAATTGTACGATTTTCATAATTCGACGTCTGGAATACAACCACTAACACAGAATGAACATATATCAAGATCATAAATATCGCAGCGCTAAAATGGATTAGGTAATTAACGTCGAAGTAATTAACTCTAATAGTTTTTATCAGAGCAAAAATATGTTATTAATGGCGCATCCGTATTGAGAATTGCTAGGCCCTATAGAAGAGCAGCATTGCAGTCGTATCTGTAAACTGGTTTTAAGTTTTTTTCTCTCGTTCATTTTTCACCTCTTCATTTTCGTGTGTAAAATGGATGAATTAGCGAAATGTAAATGCAGTTTTGAATTCGATTAGCCTAGCATTTATGGTATACTAGCAATAAAACCCGGCGTTGCTCGGTTGTAATGAAAACTTTAAAACCAATCCATGGTCCTGGAGCTCAGACTCTTTGAACGTTGGCACGAAAGACTAAAAAGCAATAGTTGTTTCCAGTTAAAGCGAAACCGTAGACTGAAAGAAAAATGAATGGATGTAAGTCAAATTTTGATTTCCTGGTATTGATATCAAATTTTCTGCATTATTGTAACCTTGAAACTTCTGAATATAGTTTCTTATGTCTTTGTCTATGAGTGAATCAAATTTGATTAAAATCAAACCACTCCTTCTATAACCCGATTTTTTGATTTTCGATATTTATCGGGAGTAACTCGACACAAAACCTAGCTAAGAACACTCGCAGAAGTTTATAGTACAACTGTGTAAATTTTCAAGAAAATCGGTTCAGCCGTTTCGGTGTCTATAGGTAACGGATACACACAGAGACACACACACAGACAAAGTTCCATTTTTAAATAAGTTTAGATATGGCTTTTTTATAGTCTAATCGTTGACCCCTTTTCCATACCAGGTCCTGTAAACGTGAATGTGCGCGTGGTATAATGAATTATGACGAGTAAATGACTTCTTAATAGGAGATCCGAGTTCCTATTCCCGTGGATTCGTTATATTCACTTGGGAAATCTTCTCCCACATCTTCTCCGCAGCTATGGGTTAATTAGTAGGTATTGTATCACTAAACCATTATTATCTAAAACTTACTCTTATAATCTAAAGATATTTATGGCTTTAAATAGCCTGTAAATGATTGGTAAGTCGTACAAATGGAATCAACTAATCGATTAGCTAACCAGGCATGTCTTTTAGATTTACTTACATTCTCTGCTTTATACATATGTAGAAACTGCAGTGGCCACAAAATGAGGGAACAATTTATATATTGATTGCAATATGCACTTGATCCCCATTTTATATCCATATTATAATATCTTATATTCTGATTAGATATGGATCTACTTCTTTCACCCGACTATGGGCTAGTTATTAAGACAAATCATTAATTCATTATTATCTAAAAAAAAAAAAAAAATTCCCTTAGAATCCAAAAATATTGTCTGGCTTTAAATAAGCCGCAAAGAGTTGATAAGACGTAAAAAACAAATCAATCAATTAATAATTGTGGTAGAAACAATTGCAAAGCGCAGAGTAACCTTCTTGTTCATTGTCTGCAATGTAAAAACAAAAACAAAAAACAGCAAAAAACAAAAAACAGCAAAAAACAAAAAACAGCAAAAAACAAAAAAAAAAGCAAAATTTTCGCTGTTTACATTGTTTGGAATATTAACGACGCTTCAGCCGTTTTACACCCCGGTCCTCTTCAGGTGATATACGTTGGAATTTAGAACCGAACACTTTATTTCGTCCACTGGGTAAATTGTTTCTATTTAATGTGCCATGCCTTTTTCTGAATATCTTTATTTCAGTTATTTGGCTTTAGTAAATGAACTTGAGCTTTTGAAACTTAAAAATTATATTTTTAATATTGGCCTTTTCAGTAGATTTTCAAAATAAAATCTTTTTTCGTTTTGATTTATTCTATAAAACAAAAAACAAAACAAAAAAGAAGACTCAAATCAAAATACAATAAGAAAATTATAATCTAAATGATATGCCTATATTTTAAATGGAAATTTGAAATCTCTTCAGTATTAATGCTTTGAAAATGGCTACCTGTACAATAGGTGGAATGAGAGAAGAAATGCCTGTAATATATTAACGACCACGATGCCACCGAGCTAAAACCATTTTAAAAGACTATCTTATTCTTAATTAGAAATAATTTAGTGTTTCCAGATACTATTAAGGAATTTAAAATAAATTCAGTAGGAGTAGATAAGTTTGTCTACACTCCTTCTCGATTTTGTTAGATTCACTTACGTGAGAAGCGTATGAATCCAACTCTTCTCCTCCTAGCTATGGGTAAATACCAGGACAGGCTTGTTCTATAGCCTTGGGTCTAGAAGAAGGAAAATTGGAAAACTGTATTTAGCTCTAATGCTGATTGTAGACACAGAAAAGAAACTACATCTCCTACAGAAGGTAGCTGAAGAGAGTGACAAAAAAGGACTACAAATAAACTGCAAGAAAACTGAATGCATGGTCATCAACAAACAGAGCAACTCCAAATACCAAATACAGATGGGGGATACAAGAATCAAGCAAGTACAAAAATTTAAATACCTAGGAAGTGTTCTAACAAAAGACGGACAGTGCGACACTGAGATCCGAAGTCGAATTGGCATGGCGAAGGAAGTATTCCAGAAGTTGAGTAAAGTATTAAGAAACAGGACAATTTTGCTAGAAACAAGGAGGAGAGTATTGGATTGCCATGTGATGTCGGTTCTTCAATATGGCAGTGAATGTTGGACAATATCATCGAATATAAAAACTTGAAGCAACGGAAATGTGGTTCTACAGAAGGATGCTGCCAATATCATGGAGCATATGAGCAATAATGAGAGGTTGGAAAGAATGCCAACGAAAAGAAAATTAATAGTGATCATCAGGAAGACACAACTGAAGTTCTTGGGATATGCAATGAGGAAAGAGAGCTTGGAGAACCTGATACTGACAGGTCAGATAGAGAGAAAAAGAGACAGAGGAAGGCGGAGGATAACATATTTGAAGGGCGTGAGCAGGTGGATGATAGAACGGGGGTTGCGTAGTGTAATAAGAGAAAGCATGATAAGAGCCATCAGAGATAGGGAAACGTGGAAAGCCGTGATCGCCTACGCCCTGAAAGGACAGGGCGCGTGGAGATAAAATGGGGGATCAATTGTATATTATAATCAATATATAAACTGATCCCTCATTTTGTGGCCATACTAGTTTCTATACATTTATATTCTAGATTTATGGTCTTGGGTTAGTGGATGGAAGAGCGGGGTTTGGGTGGTGTAAGGAGAAGGCGTGCTAAGACCCAACAGGAATAGAGAGATGTGGAAAGCCATGATCGCCTACATCCTGAAAGGACAGGGCACATAGAAGAAGAAGTATGTGGCTCTGGCGAAGCACTTACAATGCATCTAAATTGACTCAATGATGTAGACTACGGCTGACCCACACAATATTTTTTTAAGAGTTTTATCCTTTGTCTCCTGTTTAAGGTTTGAATTTCCGGTTTCTTCAAAAGTTTTTTCATTCACTTCCGGTAGTCATTTGCGTTTTAATGCCATCATCACCTTTCTTGGTGTGGACTGAATGAAAAAAAAAATTGAAATCCCGACCTTTACAGCGACATGAACTCAATTATTTTCATTGTAGACAAACCGCGTGGTTAGTATGCCCAACAAAGGACGCCCTCTACTATGCGTTAAACTCTGTTCAGCTATGTTGAATAGAACAACACATGGCATGGAAGGCTGGATCATATTTTTCAGGGAATTGACCTGTTTGAAAATTTGTACACCATATTTCTGAACGCCGATATCTTACCCTCCATTTTAACTATAAGATAAGACCCTTGAGAGTTGAATTTTTACAACAAAGATTTAAAACTGAAAAAAGAGAAAAAGCTATATTTATTTTTTGAATTTGAGAAGGCGGGATAAATGTATATGTTATGTTCTCATATTTCCAATCGAAGGGAGTAGAAACATCCATGTTGTTCCTGAGTAGATATTTAATCTGATACGAGAATAAGTTATTAGAATTCTGTCAATAGTGTAAGGTCCCTTTAAATTGCGTATAAGATTAACTTGGCTGTAGATTCCATCTTGCTGAGTGGTTGTGTAACTTTGTCAGTAGTGCGTCTGTTAAAGTTCAGTGGCTTGTCGTGAAGTATGTATAACTATGGAATAGTTCTTTAGATATAAATGTCATTTAAGGCTCAAAATTAACGCTTAATAAATAGTAGCTCTAGTTAAGTGTGATGTATTCATTCGATTGATCATGAGTCCAGTAACCTATAAGGATTATTCGAGCACCATGCATTTTTAATCAATTCACTCCAACCATATAAGAATCTAAACAATGCTTACTATATTAAGTTATTAAAAATGTTATCGTCAACTTTTCTGTTGTAATTAACAAACTTTCTTGAATTAATATACATATACGAAATGATTTGTTTGAACATTATTTTTGATCGATACTTCGTTAATTTCCGTAACATGTTTACATTTGTTGACATTACTGTACATTTCAGAGCAGATATGTTTATTGCGATGAATCGAAAATTGTGTTATAGGCTTAATTTGACTTCGTTTAGAGTGATCGTCATTCGTGGTCGAGTGGTCGAAGACGCACGATATCACTTGGTGACTTCCCCTATGCGGATAGGGCATGCAGGTTCAAATCCTGCCGAATGACACACATTTTCGTAACAATAATTTATCGTAAATAATCAGGCCGGTAGAAATAAATATATAATATATACACGGAGATTCATGCACTATACAATAAACAGGTGCATATTATAAACTGACCGTTTTTAGATTTTAATTTTTTCTTTTTGGGGGTGGGGTACACGCGTTGTTTAAGTTCGAAATGTATAATTATAATTTGGTTTATACGGAAATTTTTCATTGATTGATTGAAATCTAGTATAGCCTGAGATTTGAACACAAGTCGAAGTTTCTTTTTGACTGTCTCTATTAAACAAAGAACAGACATGATTTTATTTAGTTTTGCCTTTTCTGATCACACAGAAATAACTAAATAGCAATAATACTCTTCTCATGCTTATTAATTGCTATATACATCATCCATCATCAAAGCAACACACTAATGACATGTGATTACGTGTACCACGTTCATTTAACAAAGTTTTCCATTGACGTGTCCTTTCAATGCAATTTCTTATTTTCTTTGAATATATATTTGTGCAGAGCGAAGTTTTATTGTGGGCTGTTCTTACCCATGAAATCTATTTTGTATAAACAATCTATAAGATTTGTTAATTGCTAGAAACCGTAATACTTTATTCAGAATCCTACGAGAACAATGAGTTAGGGATTGAACGAGGAGAGTCTATCAAATGCTTGTTTGCTGTGAGCAGACGAGACGCTAAGGTGAAAAGTCACTCAGAATACGGTTTTGTTTGGCTGAGTTTGCAATTCATTTTATCTCGACTGATCTAGTAAAAGAGTCAACAGATTTTTTCTTTTCTGTTATGTTTATCCGCGTTCATCATTTCAATCTCTTACTTTCTAAATATATTGCGATGTACTCACAAAAAGGTTTATGACGCCCGAGCAAGTTTGTAAACACCTCGAAAAGTGTTGCAGCGGTTTCTCTACAAAATGGTTGCTTATCTTCCCACGTGACCTTTTTTTTTACTCGTATATCCCATCGAAGCGGATTTGATTATTCCCGTTTATCTGAAACACATACTGTATTTGATGGCATATAAGTCAGGTTGTTTGCAAATTCCAAAATACCCCATATACCATATCTAAATACCTCGGGAGCTAACATTTAACTAAAGTTTTGATGTACTTTTATACCGGTTAAGTCCATGATATTGCGTTATTAAATGTAAATGATGTGGTCATAGATGCCATTAAATAGAACTGCTAGCGAAATCGAACTTAGGATGAGACAAAAATAAATAAAATTATCAAGTAAATATAGTAAAGTAAAAAGTAAATAAAACTGCATTTAAAGGACTTTTTTTCTTGTACTACTTTATACTCTTTTCGGGTGCGAATGGTTCGCCTAAAGGCAATTTGCCAACGGACAGTTTGCCGACAGACAATTCACAGGCAGGACAATTAGTCGACGCTTTAGGTATTTTCTAGTTCAGGCTATAGTCAGTGTTTTTTTTTATAAACTGTCAGCAAACTGTTAGATGTTGATGGATGCGAGTGTTTCGAAGGTGTTCTTTTAATTACATCATTGATTGTTGTCAGTCTTACGTTGTGTTTATGGTCATATCACGTCCGATCACCGATGTTAAGCAACGTTGAGCCTGGTCAGTACTTAGATGGGTGACCGTTTGGGAATACCAGGTGCTGTAAGCGTTTCTTGACGGATGTGCGTTGTGGTGCAGTGGATATCGGCTCGGAAGCAGAAATCGGGGAGCCCTGCATTCACTTATGCACTAATACCCTTGGGAAAGGTATTAATCGGTCCCTTTCCTCCAGTTATGGGTTAAATAACTGGAGAGAAAGGATGGGAAGGAAAGGAAAAATTGGGTTTTATAGTCTTGTCTGGCAACCAGTCTACCGCAGAAAGTAATGGCAACCTGTTGCGGATAATTAAAATGCCTGAGGTCTATACAGGGCAGGGTAGGACTTGGGACCCTGCCTTTAAACAAATCCCAACGAATCTTTCTTCATCGCTTGGGAGGAATCCGGCTCCACCCAACCAGGGTGAATGCCGAAACAGGTACAGGTCTTACGTTGCACAGTTTTCGTTGTTCTCACCAGTAACTTTTAGATTCTCTAGTTTTGTCAACAATATAGACGTACACCTCAAATAAAAGCTTTCACCTTCCTCATTCTGTGTCGAAAAAATTCCATGCTGACGACTGAAGGGCTTAGAAGGTTTCTAAAGAAAAAAAATGAATGAGAGCTTAAACTTGAAAAGATTAAAGCATCGACCAATTGTCCTGTCTGTGAATTGTCTGTCAGCGAACTATTCGTCGGTGAATTGTCTTTCAGCCAGTTGTCCGTCTAGCACTCTTTCGATAATTTTTATTGTTTTGAAAAGCTATTTCTAGGATGTTAATGATATCATAACATAAAAAACTGAATTTAAACAAAAACAAAAAAAAAATTACATATAATTTATATATAAATTTTATTTCTCAATAATCTACAATTGACAAATGAAATGTCAAACAATATGTAATTAAGCATAACAATATGAAATTTTATAATTTATTTTTTTACATTTTTGAAAAAAATTAACTCGCTCGACGATTTTTATATTTTTGAAAAGTTATTTTTAGCTTTTTAATTAACCATATCATAAATGAGGGTGCGATGAAAACAAGAATATTTCCACTTGCTCTGTGATATATTAACGCATTAATACAACGAAGCAAGCTAAATAGTTGAGAGAAAAGAATTGCAAATATTCATGACCTCCAACTAAAACAATTATATACCAGTGTCATACAAGATATTATATACAAATATATATTTACCTATTTGTCCCTCATAGAAATTATAATACATGTGAATTCAACATGTGAATGGAAAAAAAGGAGTGTATTACTTATAATATTAGCCGAAGAAAAAGAAGCCAGGCCATTACCCCCATATCTCTTGGTAAGACTATGTGTTTTCCCTTGTTTGCTCAACCGATGTGAGCTTATGAAGACGTTTATCTTCCTAACGCTCTACATTGCAAATATGGTTAGTCATGCCACAAAATGGTGTTATTCACTTGCCACCTCTTGACTCGTGAATTCATCTTACCTAAAGAGCTAGACGAAATTAAAATGGCGTATTGCTGTCTTATCTGGACTGGAATTGCACAGTTCCCACTTGCCTGTCTCGATAGAATTCAAAATCCTCTACGCGGCCTTGTGGATAATGAATTACTTTTTACCTTAGCACTCGCCAATACTGACCTTTGCACCGGGATCCTCCATGCCACGTACATAATGACGAATTATTTCTATTCAACACAAACTATTTCCACAAACTGCTGCTTCGTGGAACAGACTCATTGCAAAATGTGATTACATTCACTGCAATCTTAACCTCTTCAAGTCAAGGATTAACCGTTATCTTTATTGAAAAACCCAATGAACTTCACTTCTTGCCCTTTCTTATGCTCATACTACATCATACTGTAACCCTCTAAATTGAGTGACTCTTGGGTCCTGTATTGTGGAAACATTAGTATATAAAAAGACGTGTATTTTTAACTTATTTATACTACTGTACTCAGGTTGGCAAAATAATGTCAACTCGTCCTTATCATAAAGTCGTTCAAAATCTTTAACGAATCTCGTTGCAATTCCTTGGTATTTCTGTTTCATTTTTGCAATTTCCAGTTTTGGTTTGGATTTTTTTAAGTTCTCGACTCCAGCCACTTTTTCACCGGCGCCGTGTGGCTTCCATGTGTCTCTTCTACAAATACTTTCATGGCTTCTGCTCCGACAAATTGCGGTCACTGGTGCCATCATCACTATAAGTTACGCGAGCAACCAGACTGGCAACAAGGTTCTACCCTTTTACAGTTAAATCTACTAAATGCAGCCGACAATTCTACTCCCTCAGCTTCTTTTCTCGCACATCCCGCCTGTGCGACTCCATTCCGTATACTTGCTTTCCTGACAGCTACAACCTTCAGGAATTTAAATGCAATGTCATATCCTATCTTTTATCCATTTGACTCCAGTCCCTCACTTGTTCTTTCTACACCACTCCGTGTATTTTGTTCTTTTCTTTTCTTATTCTACCTTCGCAATTGTCATCACACCTGGAATTCCCATCCTTCTCTTACCCTAATCCCCCGACACCCCCTGTAACTGGTCTGGCTTTCTCTCCGCGCTTTTCCTACTTAAACGTTTACTCATATATAGCCCCCCTGTGCATCAGTGGAGGTACCGCTTGGCTTGGGGTGAAACTATTAAAAAAATTACTTTGAGATACCGTAATTCAGGACATTTTATACGAATAGCTGTCATTTGTTTATACCTGCGCTGAACGAATCTGTTTTTGTTTTAACTGCGCAGTTTGACGTTGCTATCATTCAGTAAGTACACATTTAAGTAACCATAAATATCTATTTTATAAGTCGATAAAACAAAAAGTGGCTAATAATGTAAAGAAACTCAGTATATAAACTAAACTCATTGAATATCCTGAAAATTTTACCAACATTGGATGGCGTATGCCAATACATTTATCATGTAAATAATGGTTCGTAACAATATCCGACAATTTTGTCCTGTTAGATGAATTACGACTGAATAGTGAGTTCCATCCTAACCGAGTGCGCCATACTTTCGTCTTTGTGCACCACTGAAGCCACGCTTAGAAAATCTCTCTAACAATAACCGACATAGTTTAAATCATTTCATTTCCCAAACTGGGGTACAGATTTGCAAACATTTCCGCCAGAAATGTGAGGGAAACGGTACTATTTAATTTCGCTGTTTTTACTTTAGTGCATAACAATTTTAATTATTGTTGAACGATTTTATGTTTGTTGAGCCGACTCAATCTTTCCTTCCAAGAAATAATAATTTCTATTGTAATTCAATAAACCCTTGTTTATTGACAATAATGTAAATGAATCAACGTAAACAATAGCATAAGCATTACCAATCGTTTTTTATGGAATTCTCGCTACGTTAAAATTATTTAACTAGCTTAGCCAGTAATGGCACAAGGTTATAATTTTAGAGCATTTAATGAGGATCGAATTCACTAATAAAGTGTAATGGCCTATGAAACCAGCTTCATAGTGCGAGGCGCCCAAAATATTTACTAAACCCAATTGATTATGGTTAAGTGGTACAGAAGTAGGACACTCTGTATGAATCGAATTCAATATGCTTGCGATTCACTCTGTGTTATGACCTTCCTAATAGCTTTGTTAATGAACCTGGTCAGCTGATTAACTATAGTCAGACACCTGAAGTATTTACAAAGTAAATTCTGGCACAAGTCCACAAAAGTTAGATACTCGTTGAGGTTCGACTTTTTAAAAAATCCTTTCACCCCAAGCAAGGCGGTAACGCCACTGATACACAGGGAGCAACATAAGTGAAAAGATTAGATATGAGGAGCGTAAAGAGAAAGACGAACCTGATATAGGAGGTGTCAGAAAGAGGAGCAAGAGAAGGATGGGAATACAGGTGTGATAGCAGTTGCAAAGGTAGAGAGAAAGTAAAAGATATACAGGGTGATGTAGAAAGAACAGGAGTCAAATGGTTAAGAGATGAGTATTGACATTGCATTTAAATTTCTGGATTTTGTAGCCGTCAGGAAAGCAAGAATATGGAAGTTCTACCTGCGGGAAGTGCGAGAAAAGAAAGTTCTACCTGCGGGAAGTGCGAGAAAAGAAACTGAGGGAGTAGAATTGTCGGCTGCGTTTGGTTGATCTGACTGTGAATGGGTGGGACTCGGTTGCCAGTCTGTTTGCACGATTGAACTCATGTGGCAGGGGCACCAGTGACTTAGGTTTTTTTGGAGCAGAAGCCATGAAATTATTTGTATAACAAACAGAGGGAAGCCACATTTTGTCGGTGAGAAAAGTAGACAAGTTAACCATTGTTCTATAGTGAGAGTAAAAAAAAAAGTGAAGAGCACTATTCGAATAAGATATCATGACAAATGGGATTGGTAAATAGAAAAGGATGTGTGTTCTGGTGCAGTGGATATCGACTTAGAACGAGAAATCAAAAAACGGAGTTCGAAATCCAGTTGAATTCGTTGCTTTAATTACGCGCAAATACCTTTAGGAAAGGTATTAATCCGTCTATTCTCCCTCTAGCTATGGGTTAGATAGAAGGACAGATTGTGTTCCATAGTCTTGGCTGGCAAGTCTTTATTTTATTTTTTTTATTTTAGAAAACTGAAAATTACTTCTAGTTTTGTATTCAAAAATTTTTTTGCTGAGAATAATTTTATTTCTTTCAAAAATGTGTTACGGTAATTAATTTTTCTTCAAAACTTTATTTTTTATGGTGATATTTTTTTCTTCAAAAATGTAAATTTTTCTATGAAAGTCTATTTTTATGTATATATTTCCATAAAAGCGTATGTTTATACTTTCATGGTATTTTGCCCCCAGTTTGGAGGTTAACTATTTACCCATAGCTGGGACCCTAACAGGTGTTACCACTCCGGGTTAGGATGGACCTGGGAACAACAGCAATTGAGAGGTGGTTCCATGTTCCTCACAACCACCCAATTAAAGGTTTTGCTGCCGGATGCAGTTTACCGTCATACCTAGGACCAAACTGACAGAAAAAAAACAAGAGTTATATATATATTACGGAAATTAACGAAACTTGGTTACAAACAACCGACAATTTGAAATGAATTGTTTAAACATTATTTTTTATCGATACTCCTATTTAAGCAGATATTCTGTTTTTTTATTAAACAGTATTATATATTTATATATGTACCGGCCTGATTATTTACGATAAATTTTTATTACGAAATTCGGCAGGATTCGATCCTGCGACCCCTATCTACATATTTGATCTGGCAACGTCTTAGACCTCTCAACCACGAATAATCTCACGTCTAAACGAGGCTTTAAACAAGCCTATATAACACAATTTTCGATCTATCGTAACAACCATATCTGCTCTGAAATGTATCGTAATGTCAACAAATTTTAAACATGTTACGGAAATGAACGAATTTTAACGAAACTTAGTTATTTCATTTCATATACTTATATATAAATTAATAAAATACAGAGAGTTGTGGAGAGCCAATATCATTCACTACTTGAAAGTAGAGTACATATTGGGAAAATCTTTCCTTTTCTTTTTTTTTTATGTACCTTTTTTTTTTTAAATTTTTTTCGATTTTTCTGTTTTGTTTTTTGGGTTCTTTTCCTTCATTCATTTCTTGTTTCTTTTCTGTTTCTTTGTATTTTGTTCCTACCTGGTCTTCTTAATTTTTTGCTTTGCTTTCTTTTTAAATTTTTTTTTACCTCGCTGAATTTCATTCATTCATGCGATATATCTTTCTTTTTTACTTTCGTTTATTCTTTCTTTCTTTCTTTCTTTCTTTTCAACATTTTCTCTTTTTCTCCTCTTTACTTCTCGTATTTAATTTAATTGTTCTTTTCCTTCTTCACTCTTATTTGTTTCTTTCTTTCTGTTCACGATTTCCTTTTAAAATTCTTCCTTTTATACAGTTTCTTTTTTTAGTTTCATTCATTTACACTCTTTAATTTCTACTTTCTTTCTTTTTCTTTTTTCTGATTATAATTTTATTAAATAACTTTTCTTTCTTTCTGTCTTTCTTTCTGTCTTTCTTTCTTCATTCGACTTTTTCCTTATTTTTCGTCCTTTAATTTTTCTTTCTTTCTTTCTTTCTTTCTTTCTTTCTTTCTTTCTTTCTTCATGCAATCTTTTCTATATTCTTCGTACTTTAATTTTTTTCTTTCTATCTTTCTTTATTCTTTCTTCAATCGATTTTTTTATTCTTCGTCTTTTAATTTTTCTTTCTTTCTTTCTTCCTTCTTTCCTTCCTTCCTTCGTTCCTTTCTTTCTTTGTTCATTCGATTTTGTTTATTCATAGTCCTTTTCTTTCTTTCTTTCTCTCTGTCTTTCTTTCTTTCTTCTTTTTCTCTTTTTTTCTTTCTTTCTTTTTTCTTTCTTTTTTCTTTCATTCTTTGTTTAATTGATTTTTTCTTTATTCTTCGTCCTTTAATTTTTTCTTTCTTTCTTCCTTCTTTTTTCCTTCCTTCCTTCCTTCCTTCCTTACTTTCTTTCTTTCTTTCTTTCTTCATTCGATTTTTTATTGTTCGCCCTTTTCTTTCTTTCTTTCTTTCTTTCTTTCTTTCTTTCTATGTTCATTCGATTTTTTTTATTCTTCGTCCTTTAATTCTTTCTTTCTTTCTTTCTTTCTTTCTTCATTGAATTTTTTCTTTATTCTTCGTCCTTTAATATTTTTTTCTTTTTTCATAACAATATCAGTTTTAATGTCAGCTAATATAATTTTTCAGTGGACACAAGTGTCGGATGTCAGCCTTGTGATTTTTAATCGCTGAGGCGTGAAACTTTCTGACATTTTGCAAAAAGCTGCATTCGTTGCCACAAAAGAACCTGATCATTCCAAACCCTAACCCAATAGGTAGTAATACTGCACCAACGGACCCAAAAGGAAACATCGACGAGACACAAACGGTTGTCAGTAAAACATAAAAATAAATATAAATAAACAAAAAAGTATTATGCTGGGTGTGAAGTTTTACTCCCCCACAAGGAACCAACTACGATCTACACTTATTTTTAAGAAAAAAACTTCTCGTCGTTCATTTATTTATATTTTTAGAACTAAATTGTTAAGTTCTCTTTATGGCCGAAGAGAGTGGTCGATTGCAACCTTTGCATATGTGACTGAGATGAGGTGATCATGTAAAAGATTTTAAATTCGAATGGTCCATTACTGAAACTTACATATCATTTAGAGTTAGGACACTTCGGCGTGATGTAAACGTTAGCAGGCTTGTCTCACTAGAACCTATTATAAATGTATAGGGAGTTCGATTCTCATTGGGTGTTTCATATATTCGGCCTTGTGCCATAACTAAGCTGCGCTTAGAAAATCATAGGGAACCTCGATGTGAAGCTTGTCTTGCTTGAATCTTTACATTGCGCGTTGAGTTCGATCCTCACTGGGTGCTCCATACATTCAGCCTTGTGCTACATCTAAACTACGCTTAGAAAATCACTACATAGTTTGAGATGAACAAATTGTCGTCTGAACCACGCAAAAAATACAAATAGCATTGACATCTTATTTTAACAGATTAATATAGTGTGATAGGTACGGACTTATTGGCTCGACTCCAGCCACTTTCCCACCGACGGGATGTGGCTCCCCTCTGTCAGTTCTATAAATATTTTCATGGCTTCTGCTCCAACGAACTTAAGTAACTGGTGCCCCTGTAACAGGTTTTTACTCGTGCAACCAGACTGACAACTGGGTCCCACCCATTCACAGTTAGATCAACCAAATGCAGACGACAAATCTACTCCATCAGCTTCTTTTCTCGCAATTCTCGCCTGTGGAACTCGCTTCCATATTCTCGCTTTCCTGACGGCTACAACATCCAGGAATTTAAATGCAATGTCAATACCCATCTCTTAACCACTTGACTCTAGTTCTTTCTACACCACCCTGTATATCTTCTCCTTTCTCGCCACCTTTGCAACTGTCATCACACCTGTATTCTCATCCTTCTCTTGCTCCTTCTAACTGGTTCGTCTTTCTCTTTACTCTCTTCCTATCTAATCTTTTTACTCTTATACTTGCACATCAATGGCGTCCCCGCCTTGCACGTGGTGATACGATTAAAAAAAAAATTAAAATATAACCAAAATTACACAAAAATATTTTGAAATACGAAAGAGTAAATATATTCAATAAAATCGCCATTGCCTTCAACAACAGCCTCCAGATGATTTCGGAATCTTCTGTTCTGGACGATCTCCTGGTTTAAGTTGCGTTTAGTTGTTGGTCTCTCGCTCAACTCCACCTCACAGTTAGCAATCAAGGGGATTGTAATCTGAGGTGTTAGGTGACCAAATGTAGGGGTGATTAGGTCACAGAAATAGTCTGACTGTAATGATCGGGTTCTCCTGCTTGTGTGGCGTGGTGCAGTCCTGTTGTCAGACAGGGCTTTTCAGCATCCAACCTCTGAACTCAGGGTAGCAGACCTTCTCAAGGCACTTGATGTGGCCTTTTTCAGTCTGAGGCACTCGCCAACAAATTCAGGAATTTTTTTCTTACCAAACGATCAGAGTGAATTTTCCTTCGTAATCACAATTAGACTCATCGAACTCCTCCCGAATCCTCTGCACTGTCTTCAAATTGACATCCAAACACTCTAAAATGTTTGTACTAGAGCTTCCAGGACGAATGCCAAGCAGTACATTATGATGTTTTCAAATTTCCAGTGGAATGAATTGTGCCCTTTTTCTCACAGACGGTGCTCAACTGACCCTACTATCCTGCGCACTCAACAAAATTAACAACGCGCTTGCGTGAAATTAAAAATATAAAATGTCGATAATTTACACATCTCTCTCTTTACTGTCTAAAAAATATAAATATTTAATATAAGTGGCTTTGTCTTGACATATTGATTGACTAGAGAATTTTTCTTATTCTTTCAGTTAGGTTTAAAAATCAATCAGAATATATTTTCGAAGTTATTTTATTCAATTAAATTCTTATTTATATAATCTAAATTATAATAAGAGCCGTGTGTGTCCGTCCGTCACAAGGTCTTATCAGTGAGAAAAGATATAGGTCAATCGTTCTTTTTTGAACGATATGTGTGGTGAGCGGAGGAGGTTGGCTGATATTCGTGACTACAGCTAAATCCTTTGATGTCTTGAGAAGGAGGAGAATGACTGTGTTTCATTTAGCTGAAACTGTATGTTTGTATGTGTGTATATATTTATGTATGCATATATGTATGTATTTATGCATGTATTTATGTATGTATGTATGTGTTTCTTTTTCTCACTGAAATCAAATAGTGTTTTTTTCCATAGATGGTGAGTATTTTATATTCACATCTTTCTTTCTTTCTTTCTTTCTTTCTTTCTTTCCACATCCTTGTCTTATGAGCAGTTCTCTTTTTTTTAATCATTTCACCCCAAGGAAGGGATTCCACTGCCACTATTGCGCAAGGGGTAAAGAGAAAGAGTGGTTAGATATAGGAAATGTGAGAAGGAGGGTGATAGACGGGTAACGATACCGAGGCTGAGGGTTGGGTAGATGGAAAGAGTGTTTGAGAGAATGGATGCGAGTTAGTGTGTTAGGGAGTGTCTATTGACCTTACATTTCAACTCCTGGAGATTGTAGCTGTCGGGGAAGCAATCATGTGGAAGGGAATTCCACAGTCGGGAAGTGCGAGAAAAGAAGCTGTTGGAGTAAAAATTGCGGTTACATTTTATCCGTTTCACTGTAAAAGAGTAGGACCTAGTTGTTAATCTAGTATCTCGTGCAAATTCGTACCTACGGGGCACCATTGATCTAAGTTCATCGGAGCAGAAGCCGTGAAAGTATTTATAGAAGAGACACAGGGAAGCCACGTCACGCCGGTGAGAGAGTGACTGCAGGCGATCTGCCAAATAGGTATCGATTACATTACAGACTCTCCGTTGTATTTTGTCAAGAACCCCGAGGAGAATAGCAGGGGCACCCGACCAGATGTGGCAGCAGTATTCAATGCAGGGGCGGATGGTAGATTTATATATATGCAGGATAGATTCAGACAGAAAAAACTTTCGGGCTCTGCACAGAGAACCGATTTTCATAGCAGCGGATTTAGCAATGGATTTGATAGTCATTCCACTTGAGGTCCGCTGAAAGTGTGAGACCAAGGAGGCGTAGTGTTTTACTCTCTGGGAAGCAAGCCTGGTCCATGCTAATGGGAGGTAGGTGCGATTGTCTATGATGGTTAATTGATAGCAGCTTCGTTAATAATAATAATAATAAAAAAATAATAATAAATTAGCAGACGATGTTATTTTATTTATATTCTCGATTTTTCGTTCCGTTCCGATGTCTACAGCACCGCACAGTACATAAAAACATTTTTAGAAAAATCTTTAGCAAAGTTAAAAAAATATTTTTCGTTTGATGCGTTTCGTCTGGGAAAAACTTAATTGGTGACGTTTATTTTGATGTCATTATATATGTGTATGGAGGAGAGGGGCTCTTAAATTTAATTTTACATTTTAATTTTAAAAAAATTAAATATGTGTTTGGATCTCTGCTTTCTCTAATTTCATTTACTTTCTTTTTCTTTTCATTTATGTTTCCATCACTTTTTTTATAAAATATTCTTCATTGTGATAATAGAAAGTCGGCTAAGAGAAATGAAACTATAATAAAAAAAACTGGACGTAAATTTACGATTAAAGCACTTTCGATACACGTTCGTCTTAGTAAATTGCTTTCACTTGTAACTAAAGTAGCAAATTTTTAATCATATAATAATCAAATTTTTAATCATATAATATGATATAATATTTAATCATATAATAATCAAATTTTTAATCATATAATATGATATAATATTTAATCATATAATAATCAAATTTTTAATCATATAATAATCAAATTTTAAGAATATTTAAGATGAGCAAATAAGTGTGTTTTATTTATTTATTTATTTATTTGTAAAAGACTCCTTAATCATGTATGTATGTGTTTATATGCATTTTTGTTGGTTGGTTGTTTTATAACATATCGACCTCGGCGGGTCATTTATTGCCAACTAAATTTTATTTATTTATTGCTGGTAATACCTTTTTCTTTCAACAATTTATTGTTGTTTTTATATAAGTTTTGTGTCTTTTAATATTTTTTTCGAATATCAAGATTCATTGGGATTTGTTTTTTTAAGGGCAGGGTCCCCAAGAGCTACGCTGTTATTTAACCCATAACTGGAGGGAAAGGACGGATTAATACCTTTCCCAAGGGTACCAGTGCTTAAGTGAATGCAGGGTATTCAACTGGAATTCGAACTCGACTCACCGATTTCTCTTTCGGGACCGATATCCACTACACCACAGCGCACATCCATCACTATACGCTTCCAGCACCTGGTATTCCCAAGCGGTCACCCATCTAAGTACTGACCAGGCTCAACGTTGCTTAATTTCGGTGATCGAGCGAGAACCGGTGTATTCAACGTGATATGGCCGTAAGCCACTGCATATATATATGTATGCATGTATTTTTGTATGTATGTATGTAAGTATGTCTTTTCGCAAAGGTGATGAGTATTTCATATTCCCTTCTTTCTTTCTTTCTTTCTTTCTTTCTTTCTTTCTTTCTTTCTAGCCAAATCCTTGTCGTATGAACAGCTCTCCTGATAATAATTTTCAAAAGATTAGTGGACGAAGTTATTTTATTTTATTTATTGTAATTAGATTTTTATTTTAAAAACTTTTATTTGTCTTCATTATTTCATTCTTTCTTTTATATTCTCACTGAAATCGAATATTGTATTTTATCTGTTAAATATTTGAGCTTAACAACTTTAACAAAATATTCCAATAGCAATAAAAAATAACGCACTGAGCGTGTTTTATTTATTTATTTATTTATTTATTTATTTACTAGCCCGGCGTTGCTCGGGTGTAATGAAAGCTTTAAAACTAATCCATGGTCCTGGATCTCAGACTCTTTGGACGTTGTCACGAAAGACTAAAAAGCAATAGTTGTTTCCAGTTAAAGCGAAACCGTAGACTGAAAAAAAATGATTGGATGTAAGTCAAATTTTGATTTCCTGGTATCGATATCAAATAAGGTTTTTCATCGTAAACTGAATTTTGAAGGCTAAATACGTCTTCGGAGTAAATGGTATCATGGCTGAGACTAAGAACTACAATTATACCTACTTTGAGCCAAACCCGAAGCAAAAACTAAAATAAAAGGGCTGAAAAAAATACTGACATACAGGCAGATAAGCAGACACACATAAACATCTTGCTTTTTATATATATATATATATTATAGATTTCCTGCACTATTGTAAGAACTGCAACGTCCAAATAGTCTGAGCTCCAGGACCATGGATTAGTTTTAAAGCTTTCATTACACCCGAGAAACGCTGGGCTATACTGCTAGTTGAAAAAATATGAATAATATTTGCCAAGAATGTTTTACACTTTACCTAATCACGTCGTCTCTTGGCGTTGTTTTACTTTTCTGACCGCATTATATTTTGGACTGATGGATTCATTTTCTATCTTCGCCTTTATGACAAGATTGACAGTTGAAAATCTGACACCAATAATACCCGTTATCTCTCTGTAAGTCTTGACAGTGTGTTCGAGTAGCGTTACAATTTTCGTATGCTTACTTGCAGCAACATCCATCGCAGACAATCGACGTGGGACAACTAATCGCCAGCCGAGACAATAGTGCCTGGACGTGATAAAAAGTTGATGCAATCATGGCGCAATATTTTTTAAAACCAAAAAAATTTATCATACACCCCGAAATTAGATTCATATAACTGCAAATCACTACAAAGGACCTAATCTGAGGTAAAAATAGAAATCGATTACACCCTGTCACTCCAGTGGGTCTTTAAGAAACCGTAACCAAAGTTTGCTTAGAATAGTTAGAGTATAAACTGCAGGTTGGCTTTGTAGCTTTTGCAGAAGCACAAATATGACTGAACAGGCGTCTGCAACAGGGATAAGGTAGCCACTTTGGCAGGAAAACAAACTGACAGTTGTTCTTCTTATTCCCCTCCCCCCAAAATATCCAAATGATTTCGATAGTATTTTTACAGTAGACTTGAAAAAAGATTTTCGTTAGAATTTAACAAACATTTGTAATATTTCGGTGATTTTCCATGAAAAGCCTATTATGGAAATCAGCATCTCATAAAGTAATAGTATTATAAAGCTGGTTTTAATTTCTGCAATGGTTCTATAATCAGAACTAACCAGTAGCAATCACGTTTACCAAACCCAAATTCATAGGTTCTTGCGATTAGGTAGGATTTACATGATTATACTCGTAATAGGAACGTCCTCTACTTGAAATCGCTGTGCGTGAATCAAAGATAGGAGAAAGGGAGTTCTCTATCCCGGATCAAAATGCTACCTCTGTCTTTGCTTACGTCTGTAAAGATAAGACCAAAATCCACCGCCCTAGAAACTTGGCATTTTCAATAAGTTCGTAAGTTATATTTTTTACCCTCCGTTTTTTTTTTTTTATATATGTTTACATATTCTTACATATTTCAATTGATCAGACAGATAGAATTACAGCGTCTACATAGATAATTATTTCTTACGAGGCACCTAAAATAGCTGATGTGTATATTTTTCCATAAAAAGTACAAGATCAAGAAAAAAATGAAATAATGTCTATAATTCTTTATGTAAACATATGCGTATATAAAGCACTTTTTGTTTGTAACTGAATTACATGAAACCTCTAAGACAGTGGTTCTCAACGTTTTTATTCCTTGCATCCCTTAAAAAAATTTAGTATGTTCTCACACCCATTAAATTAATAATTTATTTAAGAATTAAGGTGAAGGTGACCAAAATATATTTATATAATTAATTTTTAATAATATATAAACAAATATGAAACATATTCTGCTCTTCAAGACAGTAAGGCTCTTTTGCTGTCAGCTGCATTCATTTACTTATATCAAATGTTAAATTAATTCTGTAATATAAACAAACTGTACCTGGATTTATGTCCACAAAATAAATGATGTTTCAAAAGGACAGCTTTTTTTGTTGACACCACTATTGCTGTTTACTACCAAGACACCCTCATCAATTTTTATTTACAAGATTATAAAAATATATGAACCAAGTACAATGTGATGTTGTTTATCATTTAAGAAATTAATTTCAAAAGAATTTTTTTTTTATTTAAAATATTTTAAAAATCTATAAAATCAGATTTTGAATGCCTACTATTTTTTTAAAACACAATTTTGAAAAAAAATTAAAATTGTTGCTTATTTTGTAAGCCTTTTGTAAGGCTTACAAAATCTGCCAATAAATTATTCATTGTCAGCCAAGTGCTAACTGATAAAGAAATCTTAAAAGATGAAATGGGCACTAAACACCTTGACTAAAGCAATTGATGAAGCTGGTGAATTGTGTTCTTTGTAGTGGTTGGCAAACATTTGGCATATTCCCAATCAATTCAAACTTTATAAAATAGTAAGGATTTCATTATAGTTGATTCTCATATTTTTATAGATTTATGACTAGAAAATTATTTTCATATTTATTTCTTTATAAATTAGTAAATGGTAAACATTGCATTGTATTAGTTGGTTCGCATTTTTAGAATGTTGTAAATTAAAAAATTATTCTTGCAAATAAACAATCTAATAAATAAGCAGTGTTTAATACTTTTGTTGTAAATTCTCAAGAACAAAAAATTTGTGCATTTGATTTTTTTTTCAATTGGAGTAGATAGACTAAACTATTGCCCAGTTCACACTCCACCCACGTCTATTGAACAGGTGAAGAGGCTCATCCCTTGTTTCCTGTTTAGGATGCGGTTTCCAGTTTTCTCTTTTCCAATCTTTTCACTCTTTTCTTTATTTTTTTTTTTCAATTGGAGTAGATAGACTAAACTATTGCCCGGTTCACACTCCACCCACATCTATTGAACAGGTGAAGAGGCTCATCCCTTGTTTCCTGTTTAGGATGCGAGTTCCGGCTTTCTCTTTTTCATTCTTTTTACTCTTATGTAGCCCCCTGCACATCAGTGGCGTTATCGCCTTGCTTGGGGTGAAATGATTAAAAAAAAAAAAAAAAAAAAAAAAATATGAAAATGATAAAATAATTACAAATTAAAATTTACATAAACTTACTAAACAATTAAATTTTCATCTATGTATTATTATTTTTTTAAATTTCAGAACTAATCTTGAGTTCTTCATAAGCCAATTTAAATTTAATAACTCTTTTGTTCCTATTTATTTCTTACGATTTTTTCAAAATGTGTCACTTTGTTAGTGATAGGAATTTGCGTGTTTATTTGTGTTCAAATCTTTAGAATTTGTCATAAATCCAGACTAGCATAAGTACATCATTGCGAATGGAATGAGCACATTTAATGCCTTTTTTCACAAAGTCATGCAAACAAGTTTATTACCAAACTTCAATATTCTTCCAAAGAGATATGCATAACAGTTAATTTAAGAGAAGGAACATTTCATTTAAAGTTATTTCTTCAAATAATTTCCAAATTTTTAATACATATCAGTTTATCTACGGCTCAACCATTTTTATGCCCCACACCACAAAAAATGAATGTTCCTACACCCCTTAAAGTAATAATATATATAAGAAGGTAAAGTTGCCAAAAACAAATTTTTGTAATCTATTTTTAATAATATATAAACAAACTGAAACCAACGTAAAAGAACAAATATTGCAACAAATTAAAGATGCATAAATCCTAAAAAAAATTCATCTATGCGTTAAATTTCTTTTAAAAAAATAAAAACTAATCTTCAAGCGTTCATAAGCCAAATTAAATTTAAAGACTTTTTTGTTCTTTTTTATTGCTTAAGAGATTTTGAGAAGATTGCACTTCATTGCTGGTAGGAATTTGCATGTCTGTCTGCGCACCCAGTCGGTTTCTAGGTTTTTCTTGATTGACAAGAGTGCACTAAATCCAAACTTCCATAAGTATGGTATCAAAAATGAAATGGACACAGTTAGTGCCTTTGCACAAAGTCTTGGAAACATGTCCATTGCCGAACACCAAAATTGTTTCAAAATTTTACTCTCTTATTGCATTTCAAGAACATGATTTGTATGTAGTTCAATAAGATCTTTCTTCAGTTTTTTATCGTCCGCTATATCTTCACTGAACGAGTATAGATTTATAATCCATTCTTCAAAACTGTCCAGTTCACTTTCTGCAAAATATCCATCAAATAACTTTGATAATATTTCCAAATGATCCACAATTTCATCACCTAAACTTGGAATTAGTGACACATCTTTATCAACCATTTCTTCGCATTCTTTGAACTCGTCGGCACCAAAGCTGTAATTTTTTTAAAACATTTAACTTTTCACAGCATTTCAATATGTTTATGTTTTTTCCTTGAGTAGATGCACTTAGTTCATTCATACGCTTGAAAATAGAATTTGGTTGAATTCTTGTGGTTTCATTTCTCTGAGCAGATGATAGAACATGTTCCTTCAGAAAAGTTCGAAGAAAAACGGTAAAGCTCTCCCACATGACAACCAGCAGACTTTTGTGTGGAAGACTAAGACTAAGAGCTCACTTCCAAAATGTTCACAAAGCGACTTGACTAGACAGTAGTTCAGAGCACGACCCCCAATCCAGTTGATGGATTTCAAAAGTGTTAAGAGCCTTTTTCATATTTGGAGATAATGTTTTTGATGCCAAAGAATGTCTAAAAGAAAGCAGTGGTTAGCTTGCAAGTGCAAAGGCTCTTGTTTCATCAGTGTAAGAAAATCCCAATTTACTTTCTAGCATATCAGTGGCACGGTCGGTACATATAGAAACAATAATTTGTATATCTAAGTTTTATTACATAAAGAAGTTCTTCATGTACTGGAAGGCATTGTTTCTTTTTGTGGTTGTCTCCAGATCTTCACAAAACGGAGAATCTCCCATTATGGCATCATCATAAACTTAACTCACTAATGCGATGCGTTGGCTGCAATTATCAGCATCAGTTGTTTTGTACAACTGGAGAGAGATTTTCGCCTGACCAGCCCTGATATCTGCGATATCATTTCTAATGCACGCGGTTTTATCACCTCTTTTTCAACTGTATCGGGCTTCTTGGATTAGGCCATTTTATACTATACGTGGCATGACTCCATCAGCAGTGATTTATCAGCAGATATAAAACCTAATTTTAGAAGAATTGCTCGAGAATCAAAGTGGGACCTCTTTTAACTTTAAATGATTCGACATCATGGACTGTGGCATCTGCTCTACCATGCCGGTTGTTGAACTGTTTCTGCAGATTAGATAGCTTTGAATTTGTGTTTGAAAAGATATAATCACAAAAATACACTGGGGGTTTTGTAGATCCTCACTTGTTCTGGTACAAGTAAAATCAAACAGCACATAATTATCATACCATCTATTTTTCTTAGACATAATGAAGGTAAATTATTAATTACAAGCAGTATAGCCTGGCGTTGCTCGGGTGTAATGATAGCTTGAAAACTAATCCATGGTTCTGGAGTTCAGACACTTTGGTCGTTGGCACGAAAGACTAAAAAGCAATAGTTGATTCCAGTTAAAGTGAAACCGTAGACTGAAAGAAAAATGAATGGATGTAAGTCAAATTTTGATTTCCTGGTATCGATATCAAATTTTCTGCACTACTGTAAGAAATGCAACCTTAAAACCTCTGAATATCGTTTCATATGTCTTTGTCTATAAGTGAATCAAATTTGATTAAAATCGGACCACTCCTTCTATAAACCAACTTTTTCGATTATCGATTTTTGATATTTATCGGGGGTACATCGACACAAAACCTAGCTAAGAACCTTGTAGTACAACTTGTAGTACAACTGTGGAAATTTTCAAGAAAATCGGTTCAGCCGTTTTGGAGTCTATAGGTAACGGACACACACACACAGTTCCATTTATAAATAAGGTTAGATAATCTGAAAATAATTTTCAAGGTTTCATCATCCCGATTTAGGGTACTCTGGGGGTGCGAATTGCCATTCCAGTGGGTGCGAGATAACATTTCGTTTTTCTTTTTTTTATATTAAGGATAATATCGTATATATATATATATATATATAGGGTACAAATATCGATATTTTTAAAATCCAGATAAAGAATTTTAGACCGTTTTGACGTGCTGTTTCCTTTTTAATGGCATCGCCCTATAACATTTTTTTAATCGGGACATTTAAAATGGGGATCAAATCTGTTTCGTGTTTTGTAGCGAATTACGTTCGAATTTTATTTCTTATTATTTATTTGTGTTATGTAGTCATGATCCTAACTATTGTGGATTCCGGTGAGGTAACGGACAAAATAATGAAAAACAACACATATATGCAGATAGAAAAGTAGGTTATATTGAACGTAATATACAAACTTGAACGCAGGTGAGTAAATCCAGAATACTATTAGTAAGAAAATAAATATATACAAGTATTGAAGTGAAGTCGTTCGAAATAGTAGATCCGTGTATATTATTCTAGCTGAGTGGAGCTCAGAGCTAGTCTGGTCTCTGGGTAACTTCGGTATCTCTCGGAACTCTCCGATAATTGAAACGGATCTCTACGATTACTCTCCACTGCCAACTGCAACTGCAACGGTATTTACCCACCTTCCCACGTAAGGCGAGATGTGACACAAGGTCTTTTTAATGTCGGTCTTCCGGGCCATATAGCCCGGCCAAAAATATCTGTCAGTCTTTCCCCATTTGTGATTCTACCCTTCGGCGGAACCACGACTGGGTTAGTGCTCTCTACCTGAAAGCAGAGAGCTCTCTCCGCCCGAAGGCAGAGAGATGACGGTGTCAATAGTAGCAGAGGCAAATGCCAACTGCAACTGCAACGGTATTTAGCAACATTTCTACGCAAGGTTAGATGTGACACAAGGTCATTTTATAGTGGGTCTTCCCAGCCATATAGCCGGGCCAAAAAATGTCTGTCTATTATTACCGAGTCGTGATTCTACCCTTCGGCGGAACCACGACTGGGTTTGTGCTCTCTGCTCGGAAGCGGAGAGCGCCCTCTACCCGAATGCAGAGAGCTGACAGTGTCATAGTAACAGCGACAAATGCCGACTGCAACTGCAACTACTGTTTTCTCTATGGCAGGAGTATATGTACACTCAGTCGAGTCCATTATCCTATACAAAATGGGAGATCCCACAACGCGAACACAAGAAACTTCCAAAACTATCAAGTATTAATTGATGAAGTCATTTCCAGAATATTCGGGACTGTTTCAAGACGTCATATATTCGAGAATATTCTGGAAAGTTTCGCAGAGTATATAAACCCATGCATTATGCTATGTTAGTCAATGCATTATTCAGTATATTCTGTGATCGCGTAGCACTCATTTCTCTTGTGTCTCTAATAAACAGTGTTTATAATTCATGTTATTTATTATTTTCTTCTAATCGACTTCATCGAAGAAGAAACCCGCACGCTGTTTTTAAAATACACTTTTTTGTAAGAAGATCTTGTGTAATTCTCATTCATGGAGTTGCAGAAATACAACCTTCACCTACCGTCAAAAACGTATCGAGATTTTTATAATTTTGTCATTGCTTTACGTTCTATTTATAACATCTGAGATTATAATAATAAATTCAAGAAACTAAGCAAATTATTAAATGGTAGGAGACATGTTTATCGAAACAAAGAAAATAATACTGAGCAACTATGTAATGATGAACAATCTCCTAATTCATGAAAGATAAGAAGTTGTGGAGAACCATGATCACCTGCAATCTCTTAACTGATGAAAAATCGAATTGAAGCGACAGCGACTGTGTGCGAACTGATGACTTAAAAGAAGGATGGTGAAGAATAAACAATGTTAGGAAGTTGTGGAGAACCATGATAACCTGTAATCTCTTAACCGATGTAAAATCTAATTGAACCAACGGCGAGTGTGTGTAGACTGATGACAGAAAAGAAGAATGGTGAATAATAAACAAAGATAGGAAGCTGTGGAGAACCATAAACACCTGCAATCTCTTAACTGATGTAAAATCGAATTGATGCGACAGTGAGTATGTGCGGACTGATGATAGAAAAGAAGGATGGTGAAGAATAAACAATGTTAGGAAGTTGTGGAGAACCATGATCAACTGCAATCTCTTAAGTGATACAAAATCGAATTGAACCGACAGCGATGTGTGTGAACTAATGACAGAAAAGAAGGATGGTGAATAATAAACAAAGATAGGAAGTTGTGGAGAACCATGATCACCTGCAATCTCTTAACTGATGTAAAATTGAATTGAACCGACAGCGAGTGTGTGTGAACTAATGACAGAAAAGAAGGATAGTGGAGAACCAAAAAGGTAGGACGTTGTGGAGAACCATCCTTCTTTTCTGTCATCGATTCGCACACACACTGACGCTTCAAATCGATTTTACATCGGTAAGACGATTGCAGATGATCATGGTTCTCCACAACTTCCTAACATTGTTTACTCTTCACCATCCTTAATTTGTGCGAATAGTTGGCAGCACCATGACACACAGGGATGGTGAAAAGTCAAAAGTTACTCAGTGCAACAGAAGTCAAGGAGAGTCCTAATTCCACCGTTCTGAAAAGATATTAAGCATAAAAGAAGAACTAACAGATTTATCTTTTATTGGTCGGGACCAATCTCACCATCTTCATCGTCACTGAACCAGTTCACGTTTTATCACATGACAAACAATGAATACATTAATATAAATCTGATAAGCACAAGACAAGAGTTTCTGGTATAGAAATACTGTAAGTCATGTGTTTATTATCTCATTGCCTTTGTCAAGGCTCGAAGGTAAATATATCACGTAAGATAAGAAACGATTTAATATGACATCTCCAACGAACGCGCTTTTTATCTCTTTAACTTCATCACTGAAAACAATTCTGACTTTCCATGCTAAAAAAGAAAATAAGCAACAAAAAGAAAAGTATATAGAATGTATAAATTGCGACCGAGATAATATGAATCAGAATAAAAGAACGTTTTTCTGTAATTGTTCTCGGCAAGGCCTGCAATTCAGGCAAGAAAATATCAATTGCATCATTTCTATTCATTGCTATGTCGCTATGACGATGATTGGTTTTACTCTAAATCATAAGCGGCAACGATACTTGATGACGTGCTTTTTCCACTACGGACACATTTTCATAATCGAAAGATCGCTCTCTCTCTCTCTCTCTCTTTTTTTTTTTCAATAATCGTATTGCCCCAAGTAAGGCATTTTACTGCCACTGTTGTGCAGGGGGTTACATAAGAGGAAAGTTATGAGAAAGAGTGACAGGTTACAGGGGGTGTCAGGAAGTGGTTAAGAGAAGGATGAGAATACTGATGAGAGTAGAGTGGACGGAGAAAGGAGCACGAAAGAGAGGATGCAAGTTAGTGAGATAGGAGATGACTATTGACTTTACATTTAAATTCTTGGAGATTGTAACTGTCGGGTAAGCAAGTAAACGGAAGGGAATTCCACAGGCGGGAAGTGCGAGAAAAGAAGCTGCTGGAGTAGAATTTGCGTTTACCTTTTATTGGTTTCACAGTAAAAGGGTGGGACCTAGTTGCTAATCTTGTGGCTCGTGTAAATTCATATATTGAGGGCATCAGTGAGTTAAGTTCATTAGACTAGAAGCCGTGAAAGTATTTGTAGAAGAGACACGGGGAAGCCACATTGTACCGGTGAGAAAATGACTGTATCCGAGCTGCCAAGTCGGGATCGATCACATTACTGATTCTCCGTTGGATTTTGTCAAAGACCCCTAGGTGGATAGCAGGAGCACCAAACCAGATATGGCAGCAGTATTTAATGCACGGACGGATGATACATTTGTATATGTGCAGGATTGTTTCAGACGGGAAAAAACTTTGTGGCCCCCCACTGAGAATCGACCTTCTTAGCAGCGGATTTGGCTATGGATTCTATATAGTCATTCCACTTGAGGTCTGTTGTCAGAGTTAATCCGAGAAGAGGAAAAGTTTTACTTTCAGGGAAACTAGCCTGATGCATGCTATTGTTGTTAGAAGCGATTGTCTGTGACGGTTAATAGATAGCAGCTTCATTTTGGAAGCATTAAAATTCACGAGCCATCTTTCACGATATATATATATATATTGTCCTTCGCATCACCTCGTGTATCTTGTTCTTTTCCTTTCTCACTTTACCCTCGCAACTGTCTTCACACTGGTATTCCCCTCCTTCTCTTGCCCTTTCTATGACACCCCCAGCATCTGGTTCGTTTTTCTCTTCGCTCTCCCCCTGCTTAAACTTTCACTTTTCTCTTATGTAGCCCTCTGCGCACCAGGAATATTAAGGAATATAAAAATAGTTCATAGTTATTATCGTCCCTAACGTTTTCGGCTACTTCTGTACCCATTTTCAAGGGTGTTTATACAGAAGTGGTTGAAATTCGTTCTTTCGTTTTTTTTCTTCCTTCATCCATTTTCTTCATCCATTCATTCTTTCTTTTTCATCCATTTTCTTTATTTATTAATTCGTTATTTTTTTATCATCTATTTCTATTCTCTTTATTCAATAATTCTTTTTTTTCTTGTATTTCGTCTTTCATACATTCACTTAATTAATTCATTCTTTTTTCCTTTCTTTTTTCATTCTTTTTATTTTTCTTCCTTTTCATTGATTTATAATTTTTTCTTTCTTTCTTTCATATATTGCTTTTATTCAGTAATTTGTTCATTTTTTCTTTCTTTTCTTTCTTTTTGCACCCATTCTTTTCATTAATTCATTCATTTCTTCTTTCATTTCTTTCTTCTTTCACCTACTCTCTTCATTCATTCATTCTTTCATTTTTCCTTTCTTTTATTTCTTCTTTCATCCATTCTTGTTATTCATTCATTTTTTCGTCCTTTTTCATTCTTTTTATTTGTTTTTCCTTTTATTTATTTATAGACATCTTATTTGCATTTTTGTTCGAGTTCTTTTATTCTTTATTATTCTTTTACATTTTTTTATTTTAATTTTATTCACATCTCTTCATTCTTTCTATTTATTTTTTATTTATTTTCTTTCTATGATTTAGTCATTTCATTTGTTTTACTTCTCTTTCTTTTAATCATTCATTTTTATTTTTTTCTATCTTATTCTCTATTTCGTTCCTATTTTTCTTCCATTGATTCTTGCTTTTTCTTTCATTCACCCGTATTTTATTTTTTCATTCTCTGCTTATTCTTTCATCCTTTAAATTGCTTTCCCATCAATTTATATTATGACCTTCTTCGCCTTAACTAAATACATTTAAATCATTTGGTTTTAACTATTTTTTTACTTTTTCTTTCTCTTTTCTTTAGTAAACCAGTAAACCGACTACTCATTCGCCTGAAGAAGTCTATAGAAGTAATTGAAACATGAAAAAAACAGAGATGAAAAACGGAAATAAAAGTTCACAAATAAAAATTAAACATATTTTCTAATTTAAAACAAATCTATGAACATTTCTAAATAATTATTTGCACGAATAAATTATCCTATTTGACTGGAGACAATTTGTGCTAAATTTCATCCAGTTACAGTATAATCAACACATATTAAAAGGAGCGTTCCCCATTTCCACTACACCATATATATATATTTCATCCATCTCTTGTACATATCATTTACGCAAACGTTATATCAATACTCGACATGGTACTCAACTGATGTTAGTGACAATTTCCGGTATAGGAATGTATTTGAAAGTGTGGTTAAGGAAATGAAAAGAAAGTATGCCTGCTGAAAGGCGGGAAATCGTAGGCCGTAATTTAATGCACATAGGCATAGAGACGTTCGAATAGAATAACGCGACTGCACAGACTTCACCACTTACGTTGTTCTGCACACAGTTTCAGAAACGCAGACAGAGTTACAAACGGTTCTCACACACAGGGAGATTTTCAAGATAAAAGAGTTTCAAAGAAAAAAAAACTCGTTCAGTTATTAAGAGCAAAATAAAAGACCTCCGTGTACTCTATAAAGAAGTTATTTACACACACACACACACACACACACACACACACACATATATATATATATATATATATATATACACAGTGCTAAATTGTGTTCTCATGACTCGCGTGTGTATACAACACATATGTATAACGCTAAATTTCCGCCCTCTCTCAGCCTTGCACCGATAGCTTAGGAGTAGGCACCCCGACTGACACTAAATTTGTCGAGTTTCGATCCCGGCTGGAAGCAAGTGGCTGTCTAGCTACACTGATGAGCAGTGATACAACAAAACAGGCTTATATGTGGATGACTAATAATACATATATATAGAGAGAGAGAAAGAAAGAGAGAGAGAGAGAGAGAGAGAGAGAAAGAGAGAAAGAGAGAAAGAGAGAGAGAAATGGGGGAGTGAGTATTGCAATTTTCTCTGCAGGATCTACTTCCCACAATTAGTATTCAAAACATCAGAATTTTCTGGAAGAGTGTTAAAACCTTGAGATGCCAAATGTGATGAATTGTTACGTGTATATATGAAATGACAAAAGTGTTTCATTAGGTCATTGTCTTTGATACATCCATTCATTTTCGATACCTGAGTTTTAAACTGAATTTTTTAAAAAAATTCAATTTTTCGGCCATTTTCTAGCGATTGATACATTTTTAAACAAAAGTTAATTATCGGTTTTGAAAACAAAATATACATCTCTTACTCGTTAGTTTTGGAAAATTAGCAAATTTAAAGTTAAATATACCTGATTCGAAACAAACATTACTTGTCTATGGCATGAAATTTAGAATAAAGTTATTTCTTAATCAGAAAGGTCTGACTCGTTTACCTATCAAGTACGTGATGATGACTCTCCTGTCGTAAATCAGTCCACACTTCTGGAAGTATGGTGACGAAAAAATGACATAACCCAATTTAACATAATGGAGAACAAATCTTGAAACATGTGACCGTTTAATGATAAGTCTCTTATAGATTATTTAATAAATTAATAAGCGAAGGCACTGAGTAACTGGAAGAAATTTAAAAGATGTTTGAAACTTTAATTAGCAAAGAAAAAAAACAATTCTTATAAAAATTCATTATTTATCGAATTTTTTTTCAGAATATGATATTCTTAAATTATATTATTTATAAAATCAATTAAAACTTTATTTAAATTAAAAATGGCGTAGTTTTTATACGCATTTTTATTTTACTGTTCGGAAGAGATTATCGGAAAAATGGTCTCGTAAAAAGAAAGAAAATTTCATGATTAACATTCTCCAATAAGTAAAAAAAAAAAAATGTATAGATAATGTATTATTAAGATAATCTAAATTTATAAATGGAACTTTGTCTCTGTGTGTGTGTGACTATGTGTTTGTGTGTGTCTGTGTGTGTGTGTGCGTGTCCGTTACCTATAGACTCCGAAACGGCTGAACCGATTTTCTTGAAAATTTACAGAGTTGTACTGTAAGCGTATGTGAGTGTTCTTAGCTAGGTTTTGTGTCGAGGTACCCCCGATATATATCGAAAATTGATAATTGAAAAAATTGTGGAGTGATCCGGTTTTAATCAAATTTGATACAATCATAGACAAAGACATAAGAAACGATATTCAGAAGTTTCAAGGTTGCAGTTCTTACAATAGTGCAGAAAATTGATAATATATATATGAAAAAGGGAAGATGTTTGTGTGTGTGTCTGTTTATCTGCCTGTATTTTTCAGCCCTTTTATTTTAGTTTTTGCTTCGGGTTTGGCTCTAAGTAGGTATAATTGTAGTTTTTAGTCTCAGCCATGATACCATTTACTCAGAGGACGTATTTAGCCTTCAAAATTCAGTTTACGATGAAAAACCTTATTTGATAGCGATACAAGGAAATCAAAATTTGACTTACATCCATTCATTTTTCTTTCAGTCTAGGGTTTCGCTTTAACTGGAAACAACTATTGCTTTTTAGTCTTTCGTGCCAACATCCAAAGAATCTGAGCTCCAGGTCCATGGATTAGTTTTAAAGTTTTCACTACACCCGAGCAATGCTGGGCTATACTGCTAGTGTATAATGTATTGATAAAAAATCTGCCAATGTTGACAAAGCAAATTTTGCTGCTGAGCTTGAAAAGGGCCTCCAATCTGTGGTGAACTGGGATAATAAATAGCTAGTCAATTTTAATGTTTCCAAAACGAAGCTGCTATTATTTAACCACCAAAGACAACCGCTTCTACCCACCATCAGAATGAATCAGGCTAGTCGATATTTAATCTTGTCCCCCACTTGAGAGAGATGTGACTCAAGGTCTTTTTAAATGTGGGGAACATGAGCGCGTACGCCCAGGTCGTGGTCTAATATTATGCAATTAATTAGAGGGGGTAACAGATGGAAAATAAAATTACCAAGATTTTCTAAAAGTAGTATTTGCATAAATAATTTCATACATTTGTGAATAAATTCTGAAATTTTAATTAAAATCAGACAATTAGTTGATTTCTGAATGAATTTTCAAATTAATGTTTCTTTCAACGCCAAAAAAGGACTTGCGTAATGTTAAATTTTCCCTAGTAGCAACATTACGTAAACATGGCGTGAATCGCTGATGGAAACAAAACTATACTATTATAGTACCCACGGTACTATAATAGTATTTCATTATAGACGACGTCATAATTTAGTTCTGGCATGGAAAATTTAAAAAGTGATTTTGTGTCAATTGAAGGTTTACCGACGACCGGTAAGATTTTTCCACGACTGTTGCGGAAGAAGACCTGTCAAATTGATGGAACTATAGCTTTAATATGCAAGGAAGAATTTAGATCAATATCCATTCATCACAATTTTTGTTTTTTTTAGAAAAATATTCATATATATATCAGACATCTATTAGTCTGTTTTGCTGCTGCCGGTGTCAAAGATAGGCATATTTGCAGGTACATGTATGTTGTCTAGCTCGACTTCGACGTTGTTGCCATTGACAAAATCAACTTATCCTTTTATCTAAAAAAGTTGCACTAGTGTCTCATTCTACTTTAAGCTATTAGCAATTGGAATATTTGTTTATTATTATTATGTCATTTTTCATCATATTTCGATTTCTGCTTTGGTCTCACTACCAACCAAGTCTGCGGGGAGACCTAAGGCAGGTAGTGGCGTGTTGTTATGGCTCCATTTCATGTTTTTCTATCTTCCCTATCATCCCCAGCATTACATAGATAAAGTTTTCCTTAGTGTGTGGGCTGTACTTAATAAGACAATTTTTTGTATATCTCTTAAGCTGGGGTTTCCAGGGATTCTTTCAATGTGTTGTTTTGTTCCATTTTTTATCATTCCAAGTGCACCTACTATCACTGGCACAACTCTTGTTTTCAATTTCCACATTTTTTCTATTTCAATTTCCAGGTCTTTATATTTTGACAGTTTTTCAAATTCCTTGATTGCTATGTTACAATCCGCTGGACAAGCCATATCAATTAATACACAAGTTTTCTCCTTCTGGTTTTTAACAATAATGTCTGGCCTGTTTGCTTCAATTTTTCTGTCTGTGTAGATGGTGTAATCCCATAGAATGGTTACATCTTCTATTTCTGTAACCGGTGCTGGATGATGTTCATACCAGTGTTTGTTTACAGCTTTTCCATAATGTTTGCACATTGCCCAATGTAAATATTGCCCAACTCTATCGTGGCGATTTTTATATTCGTTTGGGGCAAGCACAGAACAGCCTGAGATTAGGTGGTCTATTGTTTCTTGGTGTTTATCACAAAACCTGCATTTTGGATCCATATTATTATGCATAATATTTGCCTGAAAGTTTCTCGTGAAAAGACTTTGGTCTTGTGCTGCAAGTATAAATCCTTCAGTTTCAGACTTTAATCCAGATGCACGTAACCATCGATGAGTATTAATTTTGTCAACATTGGATTTATTGGCACGTACTGGATATTGGCCATGCAGAGGTTTGTCTTGCCAGCGCTGTTTCATCTTTTCAAGAGCTTTATCTTTGGCTTTCATTTTCATATTTTTTGCCGCAATAGTTGGTTCTTGGCTTCTGTTTTGCTTTTCTACAGAATCTACTAACTGTAAATCTTGTTTGTATTTACTGCCTTCTTTTATTATTGAATATTTTTTCTTTCTTTCTTCATGTTGCCTTACTAATTGTATCATCCAATCCTTTGTTGTTTCTATGTATGTTAGTAAGCCAATAGTTGTTGTCTTGTATGACAATTCCAGCTGAATAAGACCCCTTCCACCTTCTTTACGAGGTATGTATAGACGGTCTACATCAGCCTTTGGATGATGCATCTTCTGCTTAGAAAGAAGCTTTCTTGTTTTAGCATCCATTCGCCTGATGTCGTTTAGAGTCCAGTTTAAGATGTTGCTGCTATATTGGACAACTGGGATTGCAAGGCTATTAATGGCCATAACTCTGTTCTGTGAATTTAATTCAGTTTTTAATATCATTCGTAGCCTTCTATAGTACTCTTTACGCACTATTTCTTTCATTTTTTTATGGTGAATGTTTTCGCTCTCATTTACACCTAGGTATTTATAAGCTTCTTCTGGTTTCAATTCTTTTATTGTTACAGCAGGGTCTAGGCTAATTGAGGATGTTTCTTGTATTGATCCACGTAAAACTGTAGCTTTAGCACATTTATTCAAGTTAAATTTCATTCCAATGTCTTCGCTGAAGCATTTTACAGTTTGCAGAAGACCTTCCAGCTCATTATCATTCTTAGCATATAACTTTAAGTCATCCATGTAAAATAGATGGCTTATTTTCTTTTGGCCTATTTTATAACCACATTCTGTCTTATTATTATTATTATTATTATTATTATTTGATTTGTTTCTTATTGTGTGAGATAATTTTCGCGTCAAGATTGCTGCATTTCTGTGTGAACAAAATCTGTCCGGTTCATACAAGAATTAAATTAATTTTCAGTTACAAAATATAATGCAACAAACAATAAGTTCTTACTATTAATCGATTCCAGCCGGATAAAAAAATAAAAATTCTTAAATTTAGGTTACATTAATGGATATCGACTCGGAACGACAAATCGGGAAGCCAAGTTCGAATTCCAATTGAATTCCTTGCATCCACTTACGCACAAATCCCCTTGGAAGAGGTATTAATCCGTCTCTTCCCTCCAGTTATGGGTTAAATAACAGGACAGATTGGGTTCTATAGCCTTGGTCGGCAACCAGTCTACCGCAGAATGCAATGGCAACCTACTGCGGGATAATCTTCTGCCCAGTCAGTCATATCTCTTTCGAGACATGATCGCCCAAGCGTGTATCACGTATGGCACTTAACTGACTGACTACGGAAGCAGTTTCATAGTCAGTGGATACTTGTCCACATTATCACCTTCGGATATGGCAATCTTTATAAAACGAATAACTTCAGGATACATCAAGTGTTCTCGTCTCCATTTTTTTGTGTTATGCTTTTCTTAAAAAATATTCCTAACATCATTATTCAGAAATGTTTACTGAATAGACTTAGGATTTGATAAACATTACAAAAGTTTTTTTCACATATTCTAAGTCCTTTCTCTGAAGATCTTTAGCCGGGTTCTTAAGGAGATCAATAAATCCGTAGCCTAAGGATGAACAAAGCATTTTATTAAAAAGGCTTTTTATTAAACTTAATGTTTAAAAAATATTTGCCACCAATACAATTAATTCAGTAGAGAGTAATATCAAGATGAAAAACCTGTTAAGAAGTATGCATTAATCTATGTGCTTATTGTTATATCTTCATACATTATGTATTAGTCAAAGGCTCAGGTAATGTAACCATTGTAAGATATTTAACCTGGCTTACTTTTCACTACGTCTACGAAGTAATCACTTTTTATACAGCTATCTTATAATAGGCATTTTTTAGAAAAGGCAGCAGCAAAATCCGTACTACTTTCCGTTTTGGTAGTTGGATTGATTTGTTTTTTTACGACTTAACCACCTTTTGCAGGTGATTTAATGCCAGAATATATTTTTAGATTTTAAGAAATTTTGGAGATAGTTATATTTTTTACTGATGCAAATTAAATAACCAATATTTGGGGGAAAAGAAGTGGATTCGTATCTTTCCTAATAATATTTGCGCATAATAAACCCGATTGGAATTAGAACGTCGCTTTAATTTTTAATTCCGAGCTTTTATTCATTACATCACTCCCACAACGAACCTTGCAACACCTGATATTCCCAAGATATTCATTCAGGTACCCACCCGACCTGACGTTTTATAAATGCTTTGAGTTTACGGGAACCGGTGTTTCAACGTGATATGACCGTAAGCCTGTACTTTTCGTAGATTCTCGTATATAGATATATATGTGTGTGAGTGGGAGAATTATGTGTGTGTTTTTTGTGTGTGTGTGGGTGTGTGTGTGTGTGTGGATGTGTGTGGGTGTGAACGCGTGTGTGCATGCACTAAGTACAAGCAAAAAAATTCTGGTAAGTGGAGATGAGCCCGAGGCTCTGAAAAGTCTAAAACGATTATTTGATTCCTTTTGAAAGTGAGAAGACGCAACATTCGGTTGAAGTGCGAGATGTTTTTTCTTTTTTTCTTTTTTCACGGTAGAAGATTGAATTATCATTAAGATAATTAAGCAATCAAAATGTCAGATAAAACTTCATCTAATAACCATGTCATGCTACAAACTTATTGATTCACCCAAGCACCCACTTCAGATTGAATGTTAAAAGCTATGACTTATTTGAATATTGTTTTAATTAATTCTACAAACTATTCAGTTTCCTTTCTGCGTCTTGTTCATTTTATCATGGCCTTTCGACGTTTTTAGGGTTTATATTACATCTGGTAATTCTTACATCTGGTAGTTCTTGTTTGTGTTGGTTCTTACATTTAGTTGATCTTATGGTTGTTATTCCTTACATATTGTTGTCCTTGCCTCTGATAGTTTTACCCCAAATAGTTATTACATCTGTTTGTTCTTACAACTGGTAGTTCTATCTGTTTATTCTTACATTCGGTAGTTCTAATATCTGTTAATTCTTACATCATGGCTTTTCGATATATTTGGGAGGTTTATATTACATCTGGTAATTCTTACATCTGGTAGTTCTTATTTGTGTTAGTTCTTATATTTGGTAGATCTTACGACTGTTACTTCTTACATATTGTTGTTACTTCCTCTAATAGTTTTGTCCCAAATAGTTATGACATCTGTTTGTTCTTACAACTGGTAGTTCTAATATCTGTTAATTCTTACATCATGGCCTTTCGATATTTTGGTGGGGTTTATGTTACATCTGGTAATTCTTACATCTGGTAGATCTTATGACTGTTATTCCTTACATATTGTTGTCATTGCCTCTGATAGTTTTACTCCAAATAGTTATTACATCTGTTTCTTCTTACATCTGGTAGTTTTAATATCTGTTAATTCTTACATCTGGTACTTCTGATATCTGTTAATTCTTACATCTGGTACTTATTACTTCGGTTAGCGCTTACATATGGCAGTTCTTACATTGGTTAGTTCATACATTCGGTATTTCGTAGTACATGTAGCTCCAACATCCGTTAGTTCTTACATTTAGTAGTTCTTACATCTGTTTGTTCTTACATCTATTAATTCTTACATTTGGTAGTTTATACTTTTTGTAGCTATAACATCTGGAAGTTCTTTCCTCTGACGGTTCTTATATTTGGTAATTCTTACATCTGTTAGTTCTTGCATATGTTAGTTCTTATATCTGTTGTAATTGTTATCGCCTTTTTTAGTATTGATGGAAATTTCATTACAAACCATTTGTTCAAGATAGTGTAGGACGTCTACGTCTCTATTATATCATAATTATTATTTTTAATAAATGTTCACCTAATACAAGACTCAGTAGTCACTCATAGTAAAGGGATTACTGAGTGAGTTTGTTGTATTGGTGTAAAAGGAGAAACGAAGGGCAGATTATGAAGATAGGTCTAATAGAAATATGTTGATCCTAGACTTGAAGAGGTTAAGGTTGTAGCGATTAGAGATGGAATCAAAGTAGAGGTTTTCTTGAAGAAGCTCTCTGAGTAGAAATTTATTCTTGCCAATTAAATACAAAACGAACGAGGAATATTTTTCTTATAATTGCATATGCTACCCATTTTAATTGTTGCCCACTTAAATTCCCGTGCACGGAGCACCAGGTAAAAAAAAAAGGCTCGTCAGAGCAGTTGCCATAAAAATATTTGTAGAAAAGACAGAGGGAAGCCGTGTTACATCGGAGAGAAATTGACTGAAGTCGAGATGCCAAGTCAGGACTGTTTATATTGCAGACCCTTCTTTAGACTTTGTGGAGAATCTCGAGATGAATAGCAAGAGCATCCAGCCAGAGGTAGAGTATAAGGTTCTAGGCTCACCATGCAAAGGGTTAATACTATATCTGTAGGAAGTAGGTTTAGGAGTAAAGTTTTTGATTTTTGAATCATTTTTCTTTTAGACTGGTAGCCAATCAAAGCTAGGGAATCCAGTCTACCATCTTAATTTTAAACTGTGAAGCGTACGGATTCAAACATTCTCAAGGTTATTTTTGTGAAAGCGAACGCAGTGGCCTTGACTGGAATTTGAACACGTCACCCCCTATTCTGCTCCTTGTCCCAATAATCCCTACGATAAGCCCACATCCAGCTTTCTAATGCAAATATAGTTTTCATTCTAGTCATAAGGAATGGTGAATAGCCGAAAAGATGACCGAGTAACTTCAACATTATCAAAAACGTTTGTTTATTAAGTACATTTGAGAATAACACGCTTCCTTTCCCAGAAAAAAAAACAAAAAAAAAAAAACAGCGCCATCTCATATGGCAATTGTACTCCTGGGAAAAAAAACATGTCTGCGCTAAATTCTTGTTCAATTCATTCAGTATTTTAGCTATTTATACAGCTTAGTCGGACTTCTTCATTTAGCCGACGATACGTTTTTCATGTGCGTTGTGGTGCAGTGGATATTGGCTCGGAACGAAAAATCAGAGAGCCAAGTTCGAATTCCAGTTGAATTCTTTGCATTCACTTACACGCAAGGTACAAAGGTCCAAGTTCACTAAAAATGCATGACTGAATGGACGCATGATGTAGAAGAAGGAACCATCTAAAACGAAATTTAATTTTTCCATCAGATAATAATTAATTAATTAATATATAGTATGACAAATACATAGGAAATTATATCTTTATCACGCGCTATTGACAAAAAAAAATACACCAGTGTACCGGATTCGACGTTAATCCATGCAGTTGTTTTGCTCTTAATCGGTATTTCGTGCACGTGGATAAATTTACTGTCTGTTAATTGGCACCAAGAAGACCATCAAAAATGCTGCTCAGAGTGAAACGTTTCGAACAGATCCTTCAAAATGTATTTTATCTATTTCCTTCAAAATGTATTCCATCTATTTCCTCCAGTTATGGATTAAATAACAGGATGCATTGGGTTCTGTTGCATTGGCTGGCAACCAGTCTACCGCAGAAATTAATGGAGACATGATCGCCTAAGCGTGTATCACGTATGACTGACGTTTTCCATAACCCTCTACCTCCGATTTCACTATATTAACAATTGGGCAGGGAAACTTCCTTTGTAATGACATTATCTCTAACCTTACAGTCCGTTTCTAATACATAAAGACGTCGGAAGCATAACGCTACTCTGTCGCTATTTCAATAGTAAATCTTCTACCGATTTACATTGCTTACTTCCACAACTTCAGACCTTTACAGCTAAGTCACTTGCTACTCTGTTGATATCTCCAGTACTATTAGTTCAGAAACTTACAGATAGGACTCGCTGTGCCATTTAAGCATGGTTAAATCATCCTAATTTTTTTTAATAATGTTCACCCAAGTGCCACTCAAGGTACGGGATTACTGTGTGGTTTTATATGAGCATAAAAAAGGCATGAAGTGAAGTTCTACGCAGGTAACGGTTAAACTTGAAGAATTCAAGCTTGTTGGGATTGAGAAAACTAGCAAATAAATAGACCTTAGAAAGAACCGCAAATCCAATTTTAAATAGGAAACAAGGGATAAAATTCTACTGCTCAAAAGACCAGGAAGGTGTGTGAACCGTGCGATAAATGTCCATTATATTTCAACAGCAGCAACAACTAAAATGGATAGCACATGTAATTAGAAAAGAAAATAATGACAATGAAGATGTAAAAAGTTCCATACAACTTCGAAAAAAAGGTTTGGAAGGAAACATCCATCAAAAATGGAAAAAAGAATAACAATAACTGCAGCTGAGAAACTTATTTTCTTGAAAGAATTTATAAATTCCAGCCGACAGTAGCACTGGATGTTAGGCCATGTAAACGGAATGTTGCCTTATGAGGAAACGGCTAATATTGGCATTACCATTAACGTTGGTAAAAATGTACTTGCACTCATAAATCTTAATTTTGAGAACCGCTACTTTGTGAAACAAAATCCCGAGACGTTTCTTCATCTCTCATTATAATTTTTCCATTCTCTACTCTAATGTCAAGCGTTATATATCCTACATATCCTTATAATATCTACATTTTTTCTCATCTTATGTCCGAGCAACAACCTCATTTACCTTCAGTGACTTCCGAGCCTTTTATTGCTTGAACATTTTACCATAAAAAACGCATCAAAGTTGTCTAAATTCGATCATTACCGCTATAAAAGGCTTTATTCTTATTTGTTTACCTGCTTTATTGGTCTTGAACCTGACTTAGATAAATTCACTATTATTATAAATTTGCTCATAAAATCTGTTGTAGGATAAAGACTTTACTGAAGGTATGCTACCTTTTGTCGTTCTTGGGTGTTGTAATGCAGACACTTTCTGAATTTATCAGAATTTACCAGATTTTAATAGTCAATTCTAACAACCATTTTCAAATGGAGCTAATGAATATTTAAATGAGGATAATTCGCTTATATATTTGCTCATAAATATATGAAACATTAAACGGTAAAGAAAACAGACGGACTTGTCAGCTTGCAATGAATCTTTATTCAAAGCATACCCCACTGCATACATATAGGGGTCGGACATCACTTTTTTTAATAGAGTAAATATGGTTGCTTTCACGACAGAAACATTTTTAAAAGATCATCTTTAATTCAACCAAACCTTGAGAAAAACAAAATCAAATACGTCCTGGGTATGACGATAAACTGCATCCGGCAGGAAGGCCTCTGATTGAGAGGTTATGAGGAACATGGAACAACCTCTCAATTACTGTTGTTCCAAGGTCCGCCCTGACTCAGAGTGGTAGCACCTGTTAGGGTCCCAGCTATAGACAAATAGTTAACCCCTAAACTGGTGTCAAAACACTAAGAAAGTATAAAAATAGACTTTTATAGAAATACGTACATAAAAATAGACTTTTATAGAAATACGTACATAAAAATAGACTTTTATGGAAAAATATACATTTTTGAAAGAAAAATATTCCCAATAATACATTTTTGAAAGAAAAATAGTATTACCAGCAATACATTTTTAAGTACAAAACTACAAAACATTTTCAGCTTTCCAAAATAAAAAGATAAAAAAAAAAATTTCATCAAAATCTGACTAAATCAACCTTCTCACTATAACCGAACCTTAAAAAATACCTTAAGACCCCACCTTTTTGGCATTAAATAACCCACAGATGTGTTGATATGCCGCTAAACAAAACTCAAACTCAAAATCAAATATTGTAGGCATATGACCATCTTTAAAATTCGAGTAACACATACAGCTAATGGCTGAAGCGTTTCTGCTTCCTTTTTATTACTCAGAATGCAACAAACAAAAACATTCTTCTTAAAACAATAAACATTGTTGGGGAGTGAAGATAGTTAAAATAATAGCGATGTCGATGGAAAAAACCGTCCTTTTGATACTCTGGCTTTTTTTCTGGAACGAAGGTCCAAGTTCACTAAAAATGCATGACTGAATGGACGCATGATGTAGAAGAAGGAACCATCTAAAACGAAATTTAATTTTTCCATCAGATAATAATTAATTAATTAATATATAGTATGACAAATACATAGGAAATTATATCTTTATCACGCGCTATTGATAAAAAAAATACACCACTGTACCAGATTCGACGTTAATCCATGCAGTTGTTTTGTCCTTAATGGGTATTTCGTGCACGTAGATAAATTCATAAAGTCTGTTAATTGGTACCAAGAAGACCATCAAAAATGCTACTCAGTGAAAAACGTTTCGAACAAATCCCTCAAACTTTATTTCAATATTATACAAAATAAAATAAATTAGAACTGAAAATGTAATTGAGAAATAGGAGTGAAGGACTTTACCTACCCCCATGTCAAGTTGGGGAGGTGACTGAAGCAGTCTGGTGTCCACATGTGTTGGACGCCAACAGAATGTATGACTACAGTCGAACCTCCTCCGGGAACCGACTCTCCCGAGATTATGTAACATAGCACCGGTGTTCATCTTAGATTACCGATGTGTTGGCAAAAAAATATAGCCGGCCTCTCAGTTCCAAGCGAATTTCCGAAATTTAATGCCGGTTCTTTGAACTTGAAAACGTTCACAGATGTTTTTGCTATTTCTCTGTTTGTGTGCGTGTGCGTGTATAAACATACACTCGCATATCACACAGACAAACACATACACACGCATAAAAGCATCTCTCTCTCTCTCTCTCTCGCTCTCTCTCTCTATATATATATGTATATATATATCTATATATATATTCATATTGTATATATATATATATATATATATATATATATATATATATTACTGAAATTTGTATGCGAAAAAACTTAAGAATTACATACATATTCGTATTTTTGTTTATGTCTATTTGTTCTCTCTCTTTCTGTGTCTTCTCTCTCTCGGTCTCTCTTTCTTTCTTTATATATATATATATATATATATATATATATATATATATATACATATATTCTTATACTTTCCTCTCATATAAATTTCAGTAATATTTCTATATTCGTTTGTTTTGTATCTCTCTCCCTCTCTCTCTCTCTCTCTCTCTCTCTCTCTATATATATATATATATATATATATATATATAGTGCAATAAGTAAATTTTTGCTATTTCATATTTTTAATTTGGCGTATGTCCATTATTTGTTTTTGATTTTGTCGACTGCATAATATAATAGGATTAGTTAGGCACCGTATATATATATATATATATATATATATATATATATATATATATATATATACACAACCATTGAGATTTGAAAAAGAAATTACTCGACCGGCGGTCGAGATCGAGGGAAAATTTACTCGCCTCAAAATTATTTTACTCGACCGACACCATTTTCTTAATAGTCACCTTACGTAAACACGTTAGAAAGGATTTAGAATTTTAAAAAAAATAATAACAACAAAACTTGATCTTTCCTCTTAACAATAGCATAAACATTTTGATGATAAAACTTTGTTTTTATTAAGTTTAAGTTTTTTGTTTTTTTGGCAATTGAGTGGAGGTGCCTAAATTCGTAGTTTCTTTCTTCTGTTTGCCTACAACCTCCATCTCATAGATGATAAAAAAATAACAAATCTGAATATATCAACGATTTTCTATAAAAAAATAATTGTATAATTTGTTTTCGGTGCGTGATTGAAAGAAGTGTTCGTATTTTTTTTTCTTTCTTTGAAATGTTCGTTTTTACTTTTCGTAAGTGGGGAGGAAATAAAAGATAATATTTTTCCAAATGAGTTTCTAAAAATCTGTGAGCGTCTTTAATCTAAGCGACAGAGAAATTTTGACTCCACTCTGGAAGCGTTAATTAAACGAATGTTTACACTGACCGGGAGAATAAAAGCCAAGAGTTCAATAATGTCCTTGCATGACATTCTAAGTAACTTGTAAATCTTCAATGGCATACTTTTGGGTTGTAAAAGAATCAGATTTCCTTTTTCTATATTTAAATGGACACGTTTCATTGCGAGATTTTTAATCGACCGTGGGCGAGTAAAGTAATCAACTTTAATCGCCTACTTAAGTTTTTAATCGATTTAGTCGTTCGGATGAGTGAATATATATATATATATATATTTAATCATATCACCCCAAGCAAGGCGGTAACGCCACTGATGTGCAGGGGGCTACGTAAGAGTGAAAAGATTGGAAAAGAGAAAACCGAAAACCACATCCTGAACAGGAAACAAGGGATGAGCCTCTTCACCTGTTCAATAGACGTGGGTGGAGTGTGAACTGGGCGATAGTTTAGTCTATCTACTCCAATTGAAAAAAATAAAATAAAATAAAATAAAAAAAAAGAGTGAAAAGATTGGAAAAGAGAAAAACCGGAAAACACATCCTAAACAGGAAACAAAGGATGATCCGCTACCCCTGTTCAGTAGAGGTGGGTGGAGTGTGAACCGGGCGATAGTTTAGTCTATCTGCTCCAATTGAAAAAAATAAAACTAAATAAAAAAAAAAGAGTGAAAAGATTGGAAAAGAGAAAAACCGGAAACCACATCCTAAACAGGAAACAAGGGATGGGCCTCTTCACCTGTTCAATAGACGTGGGTGGAGTGTGAACCGGGCGATAGTTTAGTCTATGTTCAGGCAATTTACAATAACTGTAATTGTATATCACCTGATGATACCAAAAGGTTGAAACCTAGGTTGCAGAAGTAACTCATTTCCAAATGCAAAAATACTGAAAAGTTCTACAGTGTAATTGTATTGAATGCTTTTTATTACAACTGTATACTGGTCTAAATAATTTTGTCCAAATCTATTTAATTTATATATATATATAATAAACATTTCAAATATTTTGGTGGCAGAAGTTCACTTGTTTTGACATAATATAAGGACAATATATTTATTTATATAATGGCAAAAATAAATTAAGACAAAAGATACTGACTGACATTATATTTAAATTTTTGAAGATCAAAGCTGATTGGGATGCAAGAAGCCAGAAGAGAGAAGATAACAATTAACATTTTATTTATTAGTTTATTATCAAATACTTTTCTGATTCTGTGTGCTATGACAGTAAGGACATCAGCAGTGGACCTAGAAGTTAAATTCATACTGTTTGTCATTCAGCACCTTGCTTCTCTTGGGGTGATTAGCAATCTACTTGTTAATAGACCAGTGGAGTTTGCTGGTAGGCCTGCTAGTTATATATCATCAACTTATAAATATCTGATTCTTAAAAATGGTAAACTAGCTCAGAGATTGACATTCATGAAATAAATCTTTTTACATTTTTATATTTTATTTCTTTTTTTCACCTTCAAAATGGATACCCTGGTAGGCATAGTCATTACCATACAGGTATTTTGCAGTGTCCTAATTCTAATGCAAATTGTAATGCAAATTTAACTTGTTTATGCTTCACCAGCAGTTTTCAATCAAGTCAACAAAGGCTTTTTATCTTTGGTTTGATCATCAGATACTGGTTAACAGAACATAAAACACAAAACGGTAAAAAGTAACATGAGTAATCATGTTATTTTTGTTATCACATTATGTTTTATGATTAATTTCTTAGGAATCGGTGTAGTGGTTTCTTCTTAAATTCTCTGCTATTTTGAATTCAGAGTTTTACTTCTAAAAGCTGAGCAAAATATTAAGAAACAGGAAAATTTCATTGGAAACAAAGAAATGAATATTGAAATTTTATGTAATATCAGTCATTCTGTATGGCAGTGAATGCTGGACAATCTCCACAAAGATGAAGAGACTTGAAGCAACAGAAATGTCATTCTACAGAAGCATGCTGAGAATACCATGGACTAATTATGTGGGAAACAACAAAGTTTTAAATAAAAATGGAAACAAAAAAAAAAACATACGTAACGTCAGAAGGATATTTGAAGTTTTTAGGGCACATAAGGAAAGAGGGCTTGAAAAAAATTGACACTCACTGGACAGATTGTAAACAAGAGGGTGTTAAATCGTCGGTGATGGTGGATGTTATTGTGTTACCGTCTTAATAATCTCTCTGAAGATGGCTCATGTGAGCCGAAAGCTTAGAACCAAATAAATAAAAATTATCCAAATGTTGGAGAATTTTTGTCTTTATTTTCAACTGAAATTAAATCCAAAATACGACGTTTAGAACGGCTCATGATTAAACATAATAGACATTCATTGTCTCTTATATTTAACAGTATATGTTTAGAATATATATATATATAAAGAAAATTAACACTTAAATACGAGTATCCACTCAACGTCTGAAATAATAAAAAATATATGTATGTGGTAATTATAAAAATCAATCTATATGCACACTGCGTATATATGCAAACTAAACGTACACACATACATCTATTCATATACAGACTACAAGCTCAGATATACATGCCAACAATATCCTACATATAGGCATATGTACAGACAAACGGTATACATGCAAACTACAATCACATATATATAAGATATATAAATATATATTTTTCTTTCTTTTATGTGCCCTATTATTTTAGGGGGTAGGCGATCATGGCCCTCCACATATCACTATCCCTTTCTTTATAAGCTTTGCCTTTTTGTTATTTCTCACAAACCCAGGTCTTCCATGCGTCTGCTCAAGCCCATCAAGTATGTTACACGCTTCTTTCCTCTGTCCTTCTTTTCCTCAATCTGTCTTGTAAGTGTTACATTTTCCAAGCCCTTCTTCCTCGTTACTTTCAATTTTATTTTCTTGATGTCAAGTATGTTTTCTTTTTATTTACATTCTCTCTAAAATTTTGTTGTTGCTCAGATTTTCGGGCAAAACTAGCCTCAGCATCTTTCTGTAGAACCACATTTCTGTTGTTTCAAGTTTCTTTTTTATTTTTAAGAAGATTGTCCAGCATTCGCTGCCATACAGTGGAACATATTTCATGTAACAGTTCAGTACACTTTTCTTTGTTTTCAACGATTTTTTCCTGTCTCTTAATACTCTGCTTAGCTTTTGGAATGTCTTTAGCCATAACAATACGTCTTCAGATCTCAGTGTCGCATTTTCCGTCCTCTGTTAGAACACTTCCCAGATATTTAAATTTCTGAACCTACTTGATATTCCAGAACTGCATCTTGCATTTTGCCTTCTATTTTTGCTGATGACCAGGCATTCTGTATCCTTGCATTTTATGTTTCGCCTTTCTTATTGCTTTCCTTCGTTATACTTTGTTGAAATTTTCCTTTCCTTTTCTTCTATCCGTACTGTGTCATCCGTGTATTTTATACTAGCAGTATGAAGAAAGTGATGTGGGTAGTTAAAATGGTTGATTAATGAGAGTCTTCAAAATTCCAACGGTCAATACACGTGACTTGTTCCCCTATCACTAACCACAACCAACACCCCAAACACAACTGACTAAATATAAGAAAAGAGGCTTTCCATTCCTATACATACCGCCTGATGAGACATTGAAGTTTCAATGTCGAAACAAATGTACCTTTGTAGTGGATATATATTAAAAAAAATATGTACATGTCCTAAAATATAATTTATATTAAATATTCACAGCTCTATATATTATATATCGAGCACTGTTTTAAATTAATGTGTATAATTACTTAGAGTCAAATCCGAAGCAAAAACTAAAATAAAAGGGCTGAAAAAATACAGGCAGATAAACAGACAGATACAGGCAGATAAACAGACACACACACACAAACACCTTGCCTTTTATATATATATATATATATATATATATATATATATATATATATATATATATATTATCGATTTTCTGCACTATTGTAAGAACTGCAACCTTGAAACTTCTTAATATCGTTTCTTATGTCTTTGTCTATGAGTGCATCCAATTTGATTAAAATCGGACCACTCCTTCTATAACCGGATTTTTTCGATTATCGATTTTCGATATTTATCGGGTGTACCTCGACACAAAACCTAGCTAAGAACATTTGCAGATGCTTATAGTACAACTGTGTAAATTTTCAAGGAAATCAGTTCAGCCGTTTTGGAGTCTATAGGTAACGGATACACACACACAGACAGACACACACACACACAAAGTTCCATTTATAAATAAGTTTAGATTATATATATATATATATATATATATATACTTTATCTGTGATATTCTCTCTTTATATTTCTGCACATTTTTCGTTGAGTCATTCTTTAGCCTGCGTGCATTTGTTCACTGTTCCTTTATGTAGTTTTATGTATTCCGTGCCGTGTCTTGGCATTGTTTTCTGTCTGCTTTGCATCATGTCAAGAATCTCATTTGTCATTCATTCCTTTAGTGTGTCCCTATTCAAGTTTCCAGTTTGTCCTTCGTATCTTCTTTTCACAATGTCTATATATTTTTCCTTTATGTTCGGATCATTCATTATATTTTGATAGGCTCGAAAATTTACCCGAATCTTCAAATGTTTCTGCTCTTACATATATAAAGTCACAACAAAATACGTGCACAATCTCACACACACACACACAGGCACACGTTTAATTACGCACACATACAAACAAACACGAGATGATTCGTTCCTGCATGGCTCTTCGTTGCAAGAAGTACTCTGCAAAAATAAAATCAGTTTCAACAAAAGGGAAGGGTGAATGATTGGTTGGTTTGTTTGTTTTTATGATATATCAACCTCGGCGGGTCATTTATTGCAACTAATTTTTTTCTTTCAACAATTTGTTGTTGTTTTTATACAAGTTTTGTGTCTAGTAATACTTTTTCTTTTCGAGTATCAAGATTCATTGGGATTTGTTTTTAAGGGCAGGGTCCCCAAGTCCAATCCTTGTTATTTAACCCATAACTGGAGGGAAGGGACGTATTAATACGTTTCCTAAGGGTACCGGTGCTTAAGTGAATGCAGAATATTCAACTGGAATTCTTACAGCACTTGGTATTACCTAGCGGTCACCCACCTAAGTACTAACCAGGCTCAACGTTGCTTAACTTCGGTGATCGAACGAGAATGAGTGTATTCAACATGCTATGGCCGTAAGCCAGAAGGGTGAATGAGAATAGTTAAAAAAACCGTCATGGCCCGTTGATTTCACACTAGAAAAGGGAACATACTCCACTTCCACTGACTATTGCAAAAGTTACTGGAGGAGAAATATAACCCTTTAAACATCGAGAAAACTGATAAATATAGAGATATCAATGCAAAAAGAAAGACAATTATTATTTCAAGTGGTAATGATAATATTAACTGTTTCCTTATAAGGAAGCATTTGCAATTCATTGACTGAAAAGCCAGTGCTACTTGAGATACATTTTTCTTCACTCCCTTGCCATAAAAGCTCATCTCCAATGGTAGTGGTAATATTAGCCGTTTCCTGATGAGAAAATATTCAGCATTCGTAGATCTAACAGACACTGTTACTTTTTGCTGAAATGTATAAAATATTTCTCTTTTCAAGAAAATGAGTTTCCCAGGTCCAATAACAATTATTGCACTTTCCAGTTTTGATCGGGGTTTTCTTCCTAAACTTTTGTTTACAGAAGTAAGGAATTAGCAGCAACTTGACATTTTTTGAGTTACATGTGCTATCCATTTAAGTTGTTGCCACTCTTGAAAGTTCTCAAGCAATGTGGTTTCTGTTATTTGGTACAGATCTTTCTTATGAATAGCATAAATGATCTATATAGAAATTCTGAGAATTTTACTGAATACAACAAGCACTTGAGAAAAGCCGTGGGTTACAACAAAGACTGCGTTTTGAACAAGAAAGACGGGAACAAGAATTTAGATAAATAAAATGGATATGCAAAAACGCAGGTTTGTATTTAGGAAAAGCACGTTATTTGAAATATGACATTTGGAAAGCCAGTTAAAAAAATGTGAAATGTGTATCGTGGGTAAGAAATTACGATATTGAATGATACTCTAACATAAGTATATGACAATGGATGAAACATAGATCCACCACTTCACTCCGGAGTTAAACTGGCAATCAGCTGAGTAAACAACAGCCGGTGAAAGCTGCCCGAAACGACTAAAGACGCATATATCAGCAGGCAAGGTTTTGGTCTCCGTATTTTGCGATCCACAAGGAATTTTGTTCATTGATTACCTTGAGAAAGGAATAACCATTAATAGAAAATATATAGCATGATGGTGCGTCTGAAGAAAAAAATTGCCAAAAAAGGCCACAGATAAAGAAGAAAAAAGTGATCTTTCACCAAGACAACGCTCCGTGTCACAAGTTGATCGCAACGATGACAAAACTACGTGAATTACACTTTGAATTGCTTACACATCCACCCTATTCTCCAGATCTGGTCCCGAGACCTCAAAAGAATGCTACAGGGAAAAGAGATTTGGCTTCAATGAAGAAGTGATATCAGAAACTGAGGCGTGTTTTGAGGCAAAAAACATCGTTCTACAAAAAAGACATCGAATTGCTAGAGAAGCGTTGAAATAGGTGTCTCAACCTAGAAGGAGACTATGTTGATAAATAAAGTCAAATTTTGCTTAAAAGTTGTTTTATTAGTATGGCTCGGGATTTATTGAGTTATGTGTTACACACACACACACACACACACACATATATATATATATATATACATATATGATTTGGTATCTAATATTGATTGGAATCCGATATAATGATAGGATAAAGAATAAATAGGAAACGTTTATCAATCTAATATCTTTCACTTTTATTAAAGTTTAATCAGAGAAATGATGAACCTTATATATATATAGTTTTAAGGTATGCTATATTTATGTATTAAGATGTTTCTTCCAGTGATGGTGCGTATAATTGCTGTCAACACCCAACAGTGACTGAAGTCTGTTTTATGCTTAAACTCAATCTTCATATATATATATATATATATATATATATATATATATATATTAGTCATCCACATAGAAGCCTGTTTCGCTATATCACAGCTCATCAGTGTGGCTAGACACATCCACTTGCTTGTGGCCGCCATCGAAACTTGACCGATTTTGGTGACTGGCATGTGTATACACTGCTATAAGCAGTGTATACACTGTGTATACACTGTGTATACACTGCTATAAGCCAGTCACCGAAATCGGTCAAGTTTTGATGGCGGCCAGAAGCAAGTGGATGCGTCTAGTCACACTGATGAGCTGTGATATAGCGAAATAGGCTATTAGCAGTGTATACACATGCTTGTCACCAAAAGAACTCAATTCATTTCTTTACAGTAATGCTTATATCGCAAACGTAGAAATTGTTTTTAAAATGTTCTTCTCTAAAGAGCTTCATCGTAATGAGAGCATAATATATTAGGAATCAGCAAACAAGCCTGTTTCGCTGTATCACAGCTCATACATATATATCCTAAACGAAATTAATATATTAAAACGTAAATTAAGTTAAATATCAAAATTAAATTAGAACATTAAAATTAAAATATTAAATAAAACAGTTAAATATTCAAATTAAATTTAAATTAAATTCATATTAAGTATCAAAATTAAATTAAAACGTTAAAATGAAAATATAAAATTAAATTAAATATTCAAATTAAATTAATATTAAAAACGGCGTGAAAAAACATCTAACAATTTTTATCGCCAAAACCAATAGATTGACATGGAGAAACTGACGCAAAATTTATTTCTCTAAATTAAAATAATGCTGTTATAGTGGTGGAATCGCCAGAGTATTATGCATTTAAAATTTTAAATATCTAATAAACAATGAAATGGATATTTCTAGGTTCATCAATTGCAATGTGTCCATAAACGTTTGGCAGAAAACCGCCCAGTGCTGGTCAATGTTAAAAAATTTCTCCATAACGATGTGAAAAAGAAATAATAAATTAAAAAAGATATTTTGGAACTCAGTTGATCTGTTATATCTTCGATCATGTTCAAGCTATGGGTTAAGTATCAGGATAAATTGGGTTCTATAGTTTTGGTTGGCGACCAAACTATCACAGAAAATAATGGCAACCTACTGAGGAAAAATCTTCTGCCCATTCGGTTATGTCTCTTTCCAGACATGATTGCTCAAGCGTCCATCATAAATGGCATTTAACTAACTCATTGAAGGACAAAATGAGCTTTTTCACCTTCTTTTAGCATTCTTAAAATGACAGAAAAGAACAAATTAGAACGAGAGGCTTCTTATAAAAATTTACTTGTACTTTTGGCCGCATTCACCTGAGAAGGTTGAGCCAGTTTCTTCTCTAGAAGTTCTGTGGTAGATTCATTTTTTGCTCCACAAATGGTGTATTTTCCCACAGTAGGTTGCCAACTCTTCGTCTGGTATACTGGTTGCCAACTGTCGTGGAGTAGTTTTCGCACTGAAGGTTATAATCGTGCTATGTCGGTTGCTAATCGACTTAACGTACCCAAAATGTTAGGAACTTGGTAATTTTCCACTGAAAGCTGACTCCTTAGTATTCGGCTAACTGCCTAGTAGTTCTACTGAACTCCAATAGAACTCCTAAGAACTTTTCTAGAACTTCCCAAGTACTTCCTGTTAACGCTTATTAATATAGGAGGGAAAGACCATTATCTAAGGAATAGGTGTGCTTCACCATAACACCAATC